>SNVD02009059.1:0-36065 GCA_013180625.2 Boswellia sacra | reverse complement strand
TGATAGGTGTCTATTTATGTATTACTTTTTATATCAATTCGTCCATGTTTCTTTGCTATATTCCGTGGTATTTTTATGTTTGTGTGTGGTTTGATGTTTGTAGGAGTTTTGGAGCAACTTGCACAAAAATGGAGTAAAACCCTTCATTTTCACCTCTGATAGTCATTGATCTTCTCGGATTTAATTGTATTGATATACAAATGAACCCGATGACATGTTATATACGTGGAATGAAAGCTCTCGAAGCATTTTCTGGAGAAATTAAGGTTTATAAATCCATTCAGTGTACCAAAAGTTGTAATCAAAACAGTGTGAGATGTATAGAAATATAATTCCACAAGCCACTGTAGCATGATAATACTGGGGCACTGTAGCAAGTCACTTGATAGCCAGGAGTATTTAAACACATTTTAGGGTTTTATTTTGAAACTTGAAGAGGGTGAAGAACGTTGGTGGAGGATTCATCTTGTGGATTCTTATCATCTCTTGGAGTTCTTGAAGAGATTGAAGGCTTGGAAAGAGGAAGAACTACAATCCAAAGAGAATTACAACAAATTTGCTAAGTTTTTCACTTCCCTTTCATTTTCTGGAATGTCTCCATGTTGTATTGTATTTACCATGTTTTTGAACATGTGTAACTGAATCTGAATTGGTGAGGGTGATTTCAAAGCCCTTGATATAGTTTTTGTGAGTTGATTGTGTAAGAAATTGTTATCCAATTCTCTAATTGAAGTTGCTTGTATATTCCCATAACTAATGCTTATGATTGCTTACTGATTGTATTTGGAATGGCCAAAATTGAATATAATCTGGTTGTTGTCTATAGCTAGAGTAGAAATCTTGATCCGTAATTGTCTTGAATTTCTAATCCTTAGTAGCAAAATTGTGATCAGAGATTGCAATTGGATAATACAACCTAAGTAAATAATCCGAGCTTGTGTGTTTATTGCTTAGATCAACCTATCTTTCTTATCGTAATGCTTCCATTGATTTAAATTTAGAGAGCTTGTTCTAGGTTGTTTAATGGATAGAGATTAAATAAAGAGCCTGTTTTATTTAACAACAAAGTAAGAAAGATTGGGATAACAGAGCTTGTTGTTATCTACGGTTGATAATTTCAATGGTGTAATTGGATGACAATTCTACAATTAATTCGCAAATCCATATCTTGTGGCAGAGAAGATCCCTTAACCAGATTTCTCTCATTGATCTTTCATTCAAATTAACTTCTGTTTTGTTATTCTTAATTTGCATTATTATTTCATTTAGTTAATCATTCAACAAAACCCCCCCTGTTTAGTTTATCGTTGCTGGAAAATAACGAATTCAATTAGAATCAATCCTCGTGGGAACGATATCTTACTTATCACTTTATTACTTGTGCGACTAGTATACTTGCTAGTTTCGAACGCATCACCAAGTTAACAATTATGCTTCAAATATATTTGTTAATGTTAACAAATGTCAAGCAATGTTTAAGAATGCAAATGATATGATAAATAGGAAAATGAAGTTGTTGTTTAACACACTAAATTAATATTTAAGCTTCTAATAAATTTGTTAGTATTAACCAAAACAAAATTTGAAAATGCAAATGACATGATAAATAGGCTAAAAAACTTGTTTAACATACTAAATTAAGATTTACGCTTCTAATATATTTTTTAATGTTAACAAATGTCAAACAAAGTTTAACAATACAAAGGATATGATAAATAGGCAAAAGAACTTGTTGTTTAACATATTAAATTCACATTTAAGGTTCGAATAAATTTGTTAGTGTTAACGACTGTAAAACAAAATTTAAGAATGCAAAAAGACTTGACAAATTGGCTAGAACACTTCTTGTGTAGCACACTGTATTAACATTTAAGCTTTTAATATATTTGTTATTGTTAACTAGTTTCAGAAAAAGTTCAGCAATGCAAAGGATATGATAAATAGGCAAAAGAAGTTGTTGTTGAACCCACCAGATTAATATTTAACCTTCTAATAAATTAGTTAGTGTTAACAAGAGTAAAACAAAATCTAAGAATGCAAAAGACATTATAAAGAGGCTAAAAAATTGTTGTTGAACACACTAAATTAACATTTAAGCTTTTAATATATTTGCTATTGTTAACCAATGTCAAACAAAGTTTGTCAATGCTAAGGAAATGATAAATAGGTGAAAGAACTTTTTGTTTATCACACTAATTTAACATTTAAGCTTCTAAGATGTTTGATAGTGTTAAGAAATGTAAAACAAAGATCAACAATGCAAAGGATATGATAAATAGGCAAAAAACTTGCTGCATAAGACACTAAATTAACATTTAAGCTTCTAATATATTTGTTGATGTTAACCCATGTCAAACAAAGTTTAACAATGCGAAGGACATGATAAATAGGCTGAAAAACTTGTTGTTAAACATATTAAATTAATATTTAAGCTTCTAATATATTTGCTAATGCTAACAAATGTAAAACAAAGATTAACAATGCAAAGGATATGATAAACTGGCAAAAGAACTTGTTGTTTAACACGTTAAATTAATATTTAAGCTTTTAAAGAATTTGTTAGTACTAAAAAAGTAAAGCAAAATTTAAGAATGCAAAAGGCATAATAAATAGTCTATAAAACTTGTTGTTTAACACACCAAATTAGCATTTAAGCTTCTAATATATTTTTTATGGTTAACAAATGTCAAACAAAGTTTAATAGTGCAAAGGATATGATAAATAGGGAAAATAATTTGTTGTTTAACACATTAAATTAATGCTTCTTACATATTGTTTAATGCTAACAAAGACTAACAATGCAAAGGATATCATAAATAGTAAAAAAAAAACTTGTTGTTTAACACATTAAATTAATATTTAAGCTTTTAATGTATTTGTTAATGCTAACAAATGTAAAACAAAGATTAACAATGCAAATGATATGGTAAATATGCAAAAAAACTTGTCGTTAAATACAGTAAATTAATATTTAAGCTTCTAATAAATTTGTTAGTGTTAACAAAAGTAAAATAAAATTTAAGAATACAAAGGACATGATAAATAGGCTAAAAAATGTTGTAATTAACACACCAAATTAACATTTAAGCTTTTAATGTATTTGTTAATGTTAACAAATGCCAAACGAAGTTTAACAATGTGAAGGACATGATAAATAGGCTAAAAAACTTCTTGTTTAACACATTAAATTAACATTGAAGCTTCTAATTTATTTGTTAATGCTAAGAAATGGCAAACAAAGTTTAACAATGCAAAGGATATGATAAATAGGCAAAAGAACTTGTTGTTTAACACATTAAATTAACATTTAAGCTTCTAACATATTTTTATTGCTAACAAATGTAAAACAAAGATTAACAATGCAAACGATATGATAAATAGGCAAAAGAAGTTGTTGTTAAATTAACATTTAAGCTTTTAGTAAATTTGTTACTGTTAACAAAAGTAAAACCAAATTTAAGAATGCAAAAGACATGATAAATAGGCTAAAAAACTTCTTGTTTAACACCCTAAATTAACATTTAAGCTTCTAACATATTTGTTCATGCCAACAAATGTAAAACAAATATTGACAATGCAAAGGATACGATAAACTAGCAAAAGAATTTGCGATTTAACACACTAAATTAACAATTATGCCTTGTGAATAGGGCTTTCATCCCCCCAGAGTGTTGCGACCATGACACTGTGTTAAAGGCTCTTTCGACGCTTAAGAGAACATGAAAAGCCATGGGTATGTCCAGAGGATGGAGTTGCCACCTAATTTTCTATTGGAAAATGGATGATGGCAATCCGATCCCTCGCTTCGAGACCTAAACTACCCTCATCCCTTCAGAGATGGGTTCAGAAAGTTAAGTACGAGCCTTCAACTAGCCCATATATAAATCTGGCCTTCATTAGGGTATACCAAATAAGAATAGCTTTAGTTTGTTAAACAGTCCACTTAATGTCGTTTTATCTTCTTTAAGACATGTAAGGTGATTTTCAATGAAGTAATTGTATATTCATTCAAAGAAAGAGATGAGGAGAATAGAATTACAATTTTCTTCAAACATGTGGGATGGGGGTGAGGATTACAGAAAATTATTCTTCAATAAGTAAAGTAAATTCTACTGCTATACTCTTCAAAATATTTATTCATTCATAGCATGCATGCAATTCCAATATTCAATTTAATCAATTAATTCAAGACTTGATAAATAAGAAATTTCTCACCACCATATGTGAGCCTATTCAATGCTTATCAAGCCTCTAAATGTATATTCATGCACAAATTTAATTATTCTAAGTGATGGTCCCTTATCACTTCATTGTATCATTCGATTATATTTCTAATCATGGCAATTATTCATAACAAAATCAATTAAAATTCTAAATAAGTCCATAAACTAAAATCGTGGCAATTCTACCTAGATTTGATAATTCTATCATGGTAATTTTATCTAAACATGACAATTCTAGCCTAATTCTATCAATTATAGTAAACAATGACATTTCTAGCCCAATTCATAGCAAACATGGCAACTCTTGTTGAATTCTATACTATTTCCTAACATACTTTAAAGCATTCATTTGATTCCTAATCATATTTCTTATCATGTGCTCTTAAGCATGATTCTAAACATGTTCTTAAACATGATTCTAAAGCTTACGTAAAGAAAATAAACTCCTATCACGATTCTAAATAAAGAAGAGATCGATAACTTACCTTGACATGCATTTCCACCTTACAAGACAAATAGAAGGTTAAACAATTCTATAAAACCCTAATCATGCTTTTAAACATTAAAATAAAACTTAATCATGCTTATTCTAAGCATAAACAAACCTACACATGCTTATTTTAAAGCAAGAAAATTAAAGAAGAAAATAGAGAGAGAAGAGAGAGAACTGCTCTTATTACGTATCCTTTTCGAGTTTAGAGCAATATGAATGCCTCAAAAATATTAAAAATATGAAAGACTCGTTGAATTCTCAAATGTGTCTTAGAGAGGGAGGGAAGAGATTTCTGGATGAGAATCAAAGTGAGGAGAAGGGGTGTTCATATAGTTGAGGACTAAATTGAATAAAGAGAGGAGAAAACAAAAATGGAAGGTTTTTGAAGAAATTTTTCAAAAATTAGAGAAGGACAGCCGGCTAGTTGTGGGAGGACCATTGACCAGTGGTCGGATAGCTAATCAGCTATGGGAAGACCATTGGCTAGTGGTAGGATAGCCAACTGGTGGTTACCTTACATCTGGCCAATGGTGACCCACCAAACCTCCTTGTTTCCTTTTTTTTTCAATGGAGTCCTCTCCAACCTTTGTTTGTTTGATCGCATGTAACTCTTTGAGTTTTTAACGCCAATTTATGATCCATAAAATTTTGTAAAGCTAAACATCCGTAGTTTCACAATGACATATGACTCATCATAAAATTCTTTCCTGGATTAATTTCTGTGCATTTTCAAAGTCATGTGTTGGTTTTCAAAGCTTTTAGTCGGTTTCTTCTCAACTCACTTCTCTTTTCTTCTAAGGCCACATCAATCATTTCCATCGTTTATCATTCATCTTGGTTTGTTTCATCATTGAGCCTCGAAATCCAGTGTCTATAACTTGCTCCCTACTTTGGAGAAGTTCGTGAGACAAAAAGATCGACATAATACTCTTACCTTATCTTCTCTTTTCTTGCCTTGGCATCTTCACCGTCATCTACATTCTGTCAAACCTCTCTTCATCTGCTCTCCCCTTCAGCTCCTGCAAAAGAGGTGTGCTAACTTAAGGGCTAGTGTACCTACTTAAGGGCTAATTGACATTTTTCTAATGTGTGATATGCACTCTCCTAGTGCAGACAAATATATCATTCTAATACATGGAATGCACTCTTCTAGAGCAAACAAATGCATCATTGTAATGCATGGAATGCATCTTTATGATGCATGATATGTTCTCTTCTAGTGCAGACAAGTGCATTCTTATGATGCTAAGATGAGATATTCTTAAGTGTACCAACTTCTTGGGATTTTTAAACACTCTTCAGAGCGCTCTTTTTAGCGCTTTTGCTTATTATAAAGGCTTAAAACACTCTTAAATGCACCTACTTCTTATGATTTTTAAACACTCGTCAGTACACCTCTTCTTAGGGCTTATGCCTCTTCTAAAAGCTTAAAACATTCTTAAGTGCATCTACTTCTTATGGTTTATTCTCATGCATGTCTACTAGGGAAACTATCTATCATGCAATACTTCTTAGTCTTTAAACCTTTAATTTGCTGGGTTTCATGCCCTTTTTCTGAGTACTTCTTGCTTCTGTTCTTCACTTGTTGATTTCTACAGGTTCATTGGGGAAAATTTTATCATATTATACCTTCTTAGTCTTTAGACCTTTCATTCGTTGGTTTCATTCTCTTTTTCTCATGTTCTTTTTGCTTTCATTCTTCGCTTGTTGATTTCTCTAAACTCATTGAGGAGAATTCTATCATGTTGTACCTTCTCGGTCCTTAGACCTTTCATTCGTTGGGTTTCATGCATTTCCTTTGGTATTCTTGCTTTGTTGTTGATTCTTGGACTCATTGGGAAATTCTTCATGAAAGATAAGGTCTTCAACTGTTCTTACAAGTTCTTGTAAAATATCAAACATCTATTGATCATTTCTGAAAATTCATTCTAAGCTTACCTTGTTAGGTAGTATTCTTATAACAAACTACTTTCTAGTCTATATAGGAGTTCTTTTCATGTTGATATGGTCATCAAATATCCATCTTTTGATGTAGCTTTCCTTTTGAGTTGCTAAACTATTTTCACGGCCAAGGGCTTGTCACTAAGAGTTTATCCTTTGATATGGCTCAAGTTTCCTTTTGAGTTGCTAAATTATTTTCATGGCTAAGTGCTGTTGACCCAGGTATGGCAACCCAAGAGGGGGGGTGAATTGGGTTTTTATTTATCAAAACGGATTTAGAAAACTTTTCTTGAAAGATCAAAATTAGTTCACTCTTTCTTTGAGAATAAAGGTGAAGAAGATGAAATTAGAATTTATCAAAGATGCAATCAAAAGAATAATAATGATGAACAATCACAAGTGCAAGTAAATGTAAAGAGGAAAGGGATAGAGAGAGTGTAAACTCAATTTACGTGGTTCGGCAAACCTTGCCTACGTCCACGGGCTCCTAGCTCCACGAGCTAAGCTTTCCACTAAGTTGTAGAATCTTTACAACTTGCTTGATGAACAACCTCACCAAGACTTTTTCTTCCAACTCTTGATAACACCACACCAAGAGTTCTTCTTGATGAACAACCTCACCAAGGCAACTTCCTTCAACCCTTGATAACACCACACCAAGAGTTCTTCTTGATGAACAACCTCACCAAGGCAACTTCCTTCAACCCTTGATAACACCACACCAAGAGTTCTTCTTGATGAACAACCTCACCAAGGCAACTTCCTTCAACTCTTGATAACACACAACAAGAGTTCTCTCAAGGATAACTATTATCCTTTACAATAATATCTCACTCTCACCACAATACAAGAACAAAGATAATTTTTACAACAAAAGTATAACTCTCTTCAAAGAATAGATAAATAATATAAAAGCTCTCTAGACTTGATATTTATCTTGCTTTTTGCTTGATAAAATGCTTCTCTTGTACTACTTGAATGCATGGGAGAATGGCTCCTTTTATAGGCAAATGAGATGAACTTAATCAAGTGAAGACACCAACTCCAAATTTTCTGCCCACCATAAAAACCGTAATCTTGTCTTCCATTTTTGTCAATGTTCCGTTTGAAATTTGAAAATATGCAAAACATAAAAGATTTTCACATTTGAATAAGATTTCCAACGCATTAAGAATCAAGTCATTTGGATATCTGTAGCTCAAGATATGGCCAAAACACCATTCGGTGCTCATGTGACTTGATTTTTCTTTCTTGTGTCAGTCCACCAAATTGAATGATAATTCTGTCAGCCTTTCGTTTGAAATTTGAATTTCTTCTAAACATGAAAGATCTTAATATTTGAATAATCTTTCCAAAACATTAAGAATCAAAGCATTTGGATATCTCTATCTTAAGATATGGCCAAGACACCATTCGGTGCTCATGTGAGTTGATTTTTCTTCTTTGTGTCAGTCCACCGAATTGCATGTCAATTATGTCGGCCTTCTGTTTGAAATTTGAATTTTTTCAAAACATATGAAATGTTCTTCATTAAGTCATCTTTCTAATGCCGCAAGAATCAAGTCATTTTGATTTTTCTAGCTCAAGATATGTCCAAAGGAGTATTCGGTGCTCATGTCAGCTGCTTCCATTTGTCTTCCAACTTGCATGATGATTTGGACAACCTTGCACTTGAAATTTGAATTTCATTAAAACATATGAAATGTTATAAATTGAGTAAGCTTTCCAAAGGCTCAAGAATCACGTCATTTGGATATTTGTAGAGATATATATGACCAATTGATTGAACATTGCTCATGTGTCACATTCCTTGAGTCAATCCTTGTTCTTAAACTTTGGTGCCTTTAACATGTAGTCTTCTCCTTAGCTTCAACACTTCATTTTAATAAGCCTCTTCTTGATTTTAAAATTATTTCAATGATCTTACTCTTGCACATAAATAAACATGTTAGTAAATCTCAATTAATCAATGTGTATTGTTATCATCAAAATTATCATGTAGCCTTAGGGCTAACAAGTGCTTCTTACCGTTGTTGTCTAAAAATTCTTTGGATTTCTCACCATTGTTGTTTTCTTCATTTTCTTCTTTTCTTTTTCAAGGGAAATACATTCTTCAAGATGGAACTTCTCTTCAAGGTGAATTATAATTCTTGTGAACTGAGTTTCTTCTACATTGTACTGGAACTTTTTGCGAGATTAACTATTTGAAGTCTTTCTTCTCAATTGTGGTCCCTAACTATCTTCTTCAATAGTGGTCCTCTTTAACTGTCTTTAACTGTGGTAGTTCTCATTTTTATGATGATCCTCGTCTATCATGTTGTCCTGTTCCAAGCATGTTACACATTGTATTGCTTAAAAGCTTGATCCAGGTGTTTAGCACATCATGTTACTTTAGGCGATCATTAAGTCTCATTGAGATGGAGTTGCCTTTGCACATCGAGCTATTTGAGAGAAGTCTCATCAAGACTGAGATGCCTAATCCCATCGATCTGCACATCATGTTGACTTGGGAGCCTGATCCAGGCAATTGCACATTGTGCTAAATATGGGAGCTTGATCTAGATGATTTAAACATCATTCTAAACTGAGGAGTCTGATCCAGGCGGTTTGCACATCGTTCTGAATTGACAAGCTTGATCTAAGAGGCTTGTACGTCGTGCTGAACTGAGAAGCCTGATCTAGGCGACTTGCACGTCGTCCTGAACTAAGGAGCCTAATCCACGCGACTTGCATGTCAAGCTGAACTGAGCAGCCTGATCTAGGCGGCTTGGTATGAATGTGGGTTTCATCCCGCCAGCGCATTTGTGACCACTGTTGTGAATAGGGCTTTCATCCCATCAGAGCATTTATGACGACGACACTATGTCAAAGCCTCTTTCGAGACTTAAGGGAATATAAACGAGCCATGGGCACGTCAAGAGGAATGGAGTCGCCACCTAATTCTTCAATTGAGAATGAATGGGGATAATCCAATTCCTCGCTTCAAGACCTAAACTACCCTCATCCCTTTAAAGATGGGTTCAGGAAGTTAGGTACGAGCCATTCACTTCGCTCGGATCAAAATCCGGCCTTCACTAGGATATACCAAATTAAAATAACTCATGTTACTATGTAGTCTGCCTAAGTTGTTCATTATAAACACATTTCCTTTTTTATCTTCCTCAAAAATGTGAGATGATTATCAATCAATGCAATTGTATGTTCATACACAGAAAGAGGGAGGAGAATAGATTACATTTTCTTTAAACATGGGGGAAGGGGAAGTGGATTACATCGATTTTTCTTCAACAGTAAAGTCATTCTACTTTAAATACTTCAAAAATATTCTATACATTAATAAAAGAAATCATACATTTGAATATCAAATATAAACAATCACTTTGAGACTCAATAGAAAATAAATTCCCCACCACCATATTGAATCAAGCCTCTTTCATGGCATTTTTCAAACATGCATTCAATTATTCTAAGTGATAATCACTCACCACCAATGTGAGCCCACCACCACTTCATGGCACCATACAATTAAACATGGTATATTAATACATGTGTTCATATCAATTAATTAGAATTCTAACTAAAGCCATAATCTAGAATCATGGCACTTCGTCCTAAATTTGATAATTCTATTATGGTAATTCTGCCTATTGCTATTCTAGCATAATTCATATCAATTTATAAGGAATCATGGCATTTTTAGCCCAAATATGGTTATCATGGCATATTCCAGCTTACTTCAAGTAATCATGGTAAAACATGGCTATTCTAGCCTGGTCGAGCATTCAAAGGGCAACTACGGTAATTCACACATATTCTATGCTATTTCCTAGCATACTTCAAAGCAATCATAAGTTTTCCTATCATGATTCTATTCATGTGCTCTTAAGCATGATTCTAGACATGTGCTTCTAAGCATGATTCTAAGCATTTGCGAAGAAAATAAATTCCTAATCATGATTTTAATAAAGAAAGGAAAACGGACTTACGTTGACACGCATTTCCACCTCGCAAAACAAACAAGGGTTAAACAATTCATAAAACCCCTAAACATGCTTATTCTAAAGTAACAAAAATAAAGAAGAAATAAGGAGGGAGAAGAGAAAACTACTCTCAAGACGTATCATTTCCAAGTTAGAGCAATATAAGATGCCCAAAAAATATTAGACTAGAAAAGACTTCTTGAATTCTCAAACTTGTCTTCAAGAGAGAGAAGAGAGGATTTATGGATGTGTTGGAAGTGAGTAGGTGGGCTATTTATATGGGAGAGGTGATAGGTGTCTATTTATGTATTACTTTTATATCAATTCGTCCATGTTTCTTTGCTATATTCCTTGGTATTTTTATGTTTTTGTGTGGTTTTGAGTTTGTAGGAGTTTTGGAGCAACTTGCACAAAAATGAAGTAAAACCCTTCATTTTCACCTCTACTAGTCAACCATCTTCTCGGATTTAATTGTATTGATATACAATGAACCCGATGACATATTATATACCGTTGGGAAGCTCTCGAGGTCTATTTTCTGGAGAAATTTACGGTTTATAAATCCATTCAGTGTACCAAAAGTTGTAATCAAAACAGTGTGAGAAGTATAGAAATGTAATTCCACAAATCACTGTAGCATGTATAATACGGGACACTGTAGCAGGTTACTGTAGCAGAGTATTTAAACACATTTTAGGGTTTTATTTTGATAACTGGAAGAGGGGAGAACGTGGTGGAGGCTGCAGCTCTGGAATTCTTTCATCTCTTGGAGTTCTTGAAGGAGAAAGGAAGCTTGGAAAGAGGAAGAACTACAATCCAAAGAGAATTACATCAAATTTGCTAAGTTTTTCCCTTCCCTTTCATTTTCTGGAATGTCTCCATGTTGTATTGTATTTACCACGTCTTAAACATGTGTAACTGAATCTGAATTGGTTGAGGGTGATTTCAAAGCCCTTGATATGGTTTTTGTGAGTTGATTGTGCAAGAAGTTGTTATCCAATTCTCTAATTGAAGTTGCTTGTATTTTCCCATATCTAATGCTTATGATTGCTTACTGATTGTATTTGGAATGGCCAACTGAATATAATCTGTTGTTGTCTATTGCTAGATTAGAAATCTTGATCCGTAATTGTCATGAATTTCCAATCATTAGTAGCAAAATTGTGATCAGAGATTGCAATTGGAAAATACAACCTAGGTTAAATAATCCGAACTTGTGTGATTATTGCTTAGATCAACCTATCTTTCTCATCGTAATGCTTCCATTGAATTAAACTTAGAGAGCTTGTTCTAGGTTGTTTAATGGATAGAGATTAAATAAAGAGCTTGTTTTATTTAACAACAAAGTAAGGAAAGATTGGGATAACAGAGCTTGTTGTTATCTACGGTTGATAACTTCAATGCTGTAATTGGATTACAATTCTATGTTAATTCACAAATTCATATCTTGTGGCAGAGAAAGAACCCTTAACCAAGTGTCTCTCATTGATTTTTCAATTCATTTAATATTGTGTTGTGTTATTCTTTATTTGCCTTCGTATTCAGTTTAATTAATCATTCAACAAAACCCCCCATACTTAGTTTATTGTTGCTGAAAAATAACAAATTTAATTAGAATCAATCCTCGTGGGAACGATATCTCACTCATCACTTTATTACTTGTGCGACTAGTATACTTGCTAGTTTCGAACGCATCAAGAGGGTTGAGGCTAAAAAAGGAAGAAGAGAATCAAATACGGAAGGCTTCTAATAAAAATAGGCTTCTAATGAAAATTTCCATATTTGATAAGACAATAGCTAGTTGACTGCTAGCAGACCATCGATCGATACTTTGATGGTTAGCCTGCTATTGGCTGATAGCCGATCGATTATTGCCCACCAAACCTTCATATTTTGCAACTTTTTACTCCAGTCCCTTCTGACTTTCGTCTGTTCGATTGTGCATAACTTTTCAAGTTCAACTTTGATTTATGATCCGTAAATTTCTATGAAAACTAGACATCCATAGCTTCACAAAGATGTATGACTCATTAATAGATTCCTGCTAGATTGACTTTTTGATTTTTTATGTCACATGTCAGTTTGTAAGACTCTCGATCAATCCCTTCTCACTTTTCTTCTTTTGACTTCCAAGGGCATTTCGATTATTTTTATTGCTCAATGCTCATCTTCTTTTCATCATCGAGTCTTAAAAATCTAGTGTCTATAGATTGGCCCCTACTTTGGAGAGGTTTGTGAGACACAAAGATCAACAAAATACTCTTGCGTCGTCCTTCCTTCTTCCATCTTGATATCTTCGCCTTCATTTTTGTTCTGTCAAACTTCTTATCTTCTTTTTTTTTTTCTCTTCTATTCCTACAAAAAGGTGTGCCTATTCGAGGGCTGATGTGCCCATCTAAGGGTGGATGTGCCCATTCGAGTGCTCATCTAAAGGCGGATGTGCCCATTCAAGGGCTAGAAAGCATCCTTATGATGCTATGATAAAATACTTCTCAGTGTACCTACTTCTTAGGGTTTTTAATATTCTTCAGCTTCTTAAGGTTTCTAATACTCTTCAGTGTACCTACTTCCTATGGTTTTTTAACACTTTTTAGTGGGTCTATTCTAAAGGCTTCAAACACTCTTAAGTGCACATACTTCTTAGGGTTTCTAACACTCTTTAGTACATCTCTTCTTAGGGCTTTTGCCTATTCTAAGTGCTTAAAACACTCTTAAGTGCATCTACTTCTTAGGGTTTTTAACACTCTTAAGTGTGCCTCTTCTTAGGGCTTATGCCTGATCTAAGGGCTTGAAACACTCTTAAGTGCACCTACTTCTTATAGTTTTCAACACTCTCAGTGCATCTCTTCTTAGGGCTTGTGCCTATTCTAAGGGCTTAAAACACTCTTAAGTGAACCTACTTCTTAGGGTTTCCTTCTAATGCATGCCTACCGGGAAAACGTCTATCATGCACTACTTCATGGTCTTTAGACCTTTTCATTCTTCATGTTTTCAACTAAGTACTCTTCATTCTTCTTTGATCTCTTCAAACTTTGTATTCATTGGGTTTCATGCCCCTCTTCTGAGTATTCTTCTTTTTCTTGATTTCTTCTTGTCCACTGTGGAAAATTCTTTTATTCGTTATGCTTGAGCATTCTTCGTCCTTGATCTCTTCAGATTTTGCATTCATAGGACCCTTCACTGGGGAGGTTAATATCATATTGTTGATTCTCGAACTCATTGGGGATCTTTCCATTGTCCTTGCAAATTCTTGTAAGATATCAAACATCTCTTGATAATTTCAAAATTAATTTAAATGTTACCTCATTTGACGTGTTCTTCAACAAACTACTTTCTAGTTTCTTGAGGAATTCTTCCATGTGATTTCGGTTGAAGATTTTATTGACTAATATTATTCTTTTTTCCTTGTGAGTTGTTAAACTATTGCCATCATTGGGTGTTTATCATCGGTTCGTTCGAAAATTCTTTTGGTGTCTCAAGATCAATGAAGAGTTTCTCTCTTTTCCTCTCTTCTTTTCTTATCCCTTTTCTCTCTCTTCTTTCTCTTTCTTTTTCTCTCTTCTTTTTTCTTCTCTTTTCTCTCTCTTCTTTCTCTCTTTTCTCTCTCTTTTTCCTTCTCTTTTCTTTCTCTCTTTTTCCTACTCTTTTCTCTCTCTTCTTTTCTTTTCTCTTTTTCTTCTTTCTTTCTTTTGGCCTCTCACCATTTTACTCTTCTAACTATCTGACTATGAATCTTCTTCTCTTTTCAAATCCTTTCTTCAAGGTGACCTTTCATCTTCAAGTTGGCTTTCCTTTTTCAAGGTGAACATCAAATTCCCTTTTCATGGTGAACTTCATTCTTCAAAAGAGATGCCTTCTGTAACGACCGGACCCCTGCCCCTTTCGACAGGCTACAGTCGCACACAGTCCAGTATTGTCCGCTTTGGGATGCATCACCCGCTCCCTCACGGTTTTGTCCACATCGGAGAACAGCGTACGCTCCCCCTTTTTACCCGTGTGGCGCCTCCCCCACTCAAACCCAAGACCTCAAAGGTACTTGGTGTTCAAAGTGAGTACCATTCGGGCAATGTCGAAAGGGGCAGGGGTCCGGTCGTTACATAAAAAGGCGCCTTTTTATGTAACAGTCACAATGGACCCCACATATCCAGGTATTGTCCCCTCTGGCATCCATCACCCGGTGCCTCAGGGTTTTGTCCACATCGGGGAACACGGTACGGTACTCATATTGAACTCCATTGACCTATGGGTCATGGGTTCGAGTGGGGGAGGCGCCACACGAGTAAATAGCGGGAGCGTACCGTGTTCCCCGATGTGGACAAAACCCTGAGGCACTGGGTGATGGATGCCAGAGGGGACAATACCTGGATATGTGGGGCCCACTGTGACCGTTACATAAGATATAGAAATGTGAATGTGCCCTCATATATGTGAATTTGTTGTGATATGGCTTGAATAATATTGCCACTGAAACGATGTGAGTATATGAAGAATGAGATACATGCCAAACATTCTAGGATACTAATTCCTCATGTGGATGGCATGGCAAATGAATGTCTATGAAATACCATGTGTATTAGAGTTCCCTGAATATGTATGACTGGGAAACGAATGAGACCAGTTGTATATGGACATAGTTGTGTAACGATATGTTTGAAATATACCGAAGAGAAATGGAAGGGTTGACACTGATAAAGAAGTCAATAGGTTTCTATGTGTGCAAGAATGATGCTAATGTGTGGATTGTGCACATCCATAAGTGTTTATGAGATATGTAGGCTTATTGTATTTATGAATGCATATGTGATTAGTGAGAAGCCTACGTAGAACCTCAATTATGAAAGTTGAACGGCAATATTTTGGTGTGTGAAGGCATGCATCACTATGTGATGTGTTATGCATTTGAAATTTCATGCCAAGCCTATGGGAATATATTGAATGGCGAATGTGAAATGTGATACTGTTAAATGCTAGCATTAAAGTGAATGAATTGTGACAAGTTGTGATTGGGTTAGAAGCTTCATATAAAGCTTCACTTATGTGATCGAAATGTGAAATGTGATATTTGAGTGAAAGCTTAATATAGAGCTTCACTTATGTGACTGAATGTGAAAATTGATATGTGAGTGGCATGCCACAACTTAGGATATTTGGCTCTCATAGCTTGAGGGGAGGTCTGGACCATGTGTTTCTCTAGACGAGATTCGGTAGTATGGGCCTGGTATCACCCGGATTGTCAGACTAGCCTCGAGTTATTTCAAGTGTAGGCATCTGAATGTATCCGTATTGTTACGTAATCCCATGGCTTGAGGGGAGGTCTGGACCATGTGTTTCTCTGGATGAGATTCGGTAGCATGGGCCCGGTATCACCCGGATTGTCAGAATAGCCTCGAGCTATTTCATAGGTAGGCCTCTGAATGTATCTGTACTGTTCTGTATCCCCATGACTTGAGGGGAGGTCTGGACCATGTGTTTCTCTGGACGAGATTCGGTAGCATGGGCCCGGTATCACCCGGATTGTCAGACTAGCCTTGAGCTGATTCATGGGTAGGCCTACATATGGGAACTGACTGTGAAACGAAAAGTCCTACCTTGATTAGAGAGCACTGTTCCTAAGTATCTGTGACTGTACTGTGGAAGCTTCCAAAATTATGTGAAATGGATATCCATATGAACAATGTAGCTAGCTTATGGCAACTCATGTGTGAATAATTTATATGTTTATGGCACATGAGGATGTGATAGACTTGTGGAAAGTTTATTTACAAATGAGACATGTGTATGTAAATGGGTGTATCTATGGGTGTATGTGATGAGCTTTGACATGGAAAAGCCATGCTTGATTACCCATAGACAGGTATTTATGGAATTAGGAATGTGACTGGATAAGAGAGCAATTGGTCTAGGAAATGACCAATGATACAGGGTTGGCGTGGGAGCATAATTAAATGGTGCAAGAGTGCATCTTTAACGAATCTAAAGGGATATAGGCAGAGAATTGACATCGCTGCGTCATACCTTTCGCGCTGAAGCGCTACTTGCGCTAACTCAAGTAAGAGAGAATAGAGAGTTGGCGCATGCGTGCCCTCCCTTGGCGCAGGAGCGCGAAACTGGAATTTGCAATGGATTGGAAATTAGAAACTTGGCGTCATCGTGCCAGTTTCCTCGCACAAGGTCGCGTTCCTTGAACACTGAAATTAATGTTCTGATTTCCTTAGTAAAGCACTGTTGGCTTGTATACCAAGAAATGAACAGTAATCAGTGATTTATGGAATAAGCATTGAGTAGTAGTCATATTCTAAATTGGTTATTGCCATTAATTGTTTTATTTTGAGTGTTATGCCAGTTTTATAATTCTAGCTGCTTACTGAGTTTCGTACTCACTAGTCTGTTGTGTACCTCAGGTATTCAATCAGTTAAAGATTAAAGAAGGATTTCGGCATAATGACGACTGTGTTCCCTTGGCAAGCCCTTATCTGCTGCAGTATTACTCTGTTGGATATAGGGTGTGACAGTAGTGGTATTAGAGCAAAGGTTTAAGATTCTGTAGACAATATTGGTCATAAGCAGTTAAGGGAACCCAGTCCTGTGCCAAATCCTCATGACTAAATGTTTGGTAAGTTTAATTATGAATTTCGCTATCTATTGTGTGTATGTCATTGTTTTTTTTAACATTAAACAAAGTGGGGACAACATGACTAGTACTAATGGAGTAGCTAATGTTGAGAATCCTACAATTTAAAATGTTAAGAAAATTGAAGTTCCAAGAACTAAGAGTGAACTTCGGGACTCTCAACGAGATAAGTTTTTGGGCAAGGATATTTCGAACCTGAAATGTTTGGATATTGTCTTAGTTTAATGATAATTGTGTCTAATATACTTCTGTCCAATATTGGAAGGTTTGGGAATTTCAATCACCCTTTTGAACCGGAAGAATGTTCATTGTTTTGTTTAGGAATGAGAAATCCTAGATCAATAGTTGAATGCTACATACCGTATGGAAAACAAGTCCCACGGAAAGAGATACGAGTTATTGTGACAGGTGATGGAGGAATATTATGTATTCCTAATGTTACAGATTTAAACATGAGAAATTGACTAAGGCCACTAAGAATGTTAAAATTCCTCCTAATACTCGAATGAGAATGAGAACACATAGTCATGGATTTTATTGTGGGTAACATAGGATTCCCAAAAGATAGTAATACCGTTTGGATAATTATTAATAGATTGACCCATTTCGTGTCCTTTTCTTCTTGTATACATTAATTTTTACCATGGAACAAAAAGGATAAATTTATGTCTACAAGATGTTAGGTTCCGTGGAATATTTGTGTTTGATGTTTCGATTTGAGACCGAAAGGTTACATCTATATCGGAAAAAGTTTTCACATGGTTAAAAGCACTATATTCCAATTTAGTACGGTTTTTATGATAAACCAAAAGAGTCATTCATTCTTGGAAAGATATCTTCAATGAGAATGCTCTGTAATAAATCCCCCATTTGTGAAGCAACTTTGGGAGCAATAAAGAATGAATATATGATAAATATTTTCCCAATTGAACGATCGTATAGAATTTCGAGGACGAAATTCTTTTAAGGGGGGGGAGAGTTGTGACACCCCAAGATTTATGTAAGTTTGACTTACATGTATATTGTAAAAATATGTATTATTAACATTATGAGGTATGTATATATATATATATATATGGAGATGGATGAAATTAGATGTGATGGAGGGGCTAATTAACGAATTGAAAACTTAAAGGGTTAGACTGAAATTTTGCAGATTTGGATAAGTATAAAAGAGAGAATTCTAGAGAAATATATTCATTTTGATCCTATCCCTGCAGCCAGCCCTAATCTCTTTCTCCTCCATGGTTGCCAACAAACTAAGCAAGAGGAAGAAATCTAGAGACAAAGTAGAGGTAGAAATCAACTTCTCCTCCCATTTCCTTGCATGGTTCCATTATTTTTACAGGAAATTAATGTGATATGTTATAAATTTTGGAATAATTGTGTTATGTGCATTCTGGAATTTGTGTGAAATCATGATATTACATGTGTTATGGTATATTGAAGGAGAAGACATGATGTTTGGGAAGCTAGGAAACATGATTGAGTGAAATTCTTGCAGGGCCTCTTTGCTGAACAGGGGTTAGTCCGAAAATTCTTATAAATTCCATGGTTGTTTTCTGACTCTGAAATTTTTATATGATAAACTAGACACTTGAAGGAGTTTACAAAATTTTGAAACACTTGAAAATTCGCAGTGTGTGAATTTTAATGAAATTTTGAAATTCTGGTTTGAAATTGTGAATTCCCCTGTTTTAAAACAGGGCAGGGGGAATGAACTCGATTTGAGGGGGCAAATATTTGTAAAATTTCGTGATTTTTAATATGAGAACCCTTGGGTATGTTTTATGTTATACTGTAGATTTTCATGGTTTTTGGAGTTGTGTATGAATTGTTTTGATTTTTCAAATCTGGACTTAAAGAACTGTGAATGTTAAGTTCCAGAACTGAGTTTGTGAAATAAATTCCGTTTGACTGCCCTAGACTCCTTATAAAATCATGATTTTTGGTGAAATAACTCTTATATGTGTCTAGTGTTAGACTGGAAATTTTGGTGGAGATTGGATTATTTTATAATTTTATAAAATTCTTCAAAATTTTACTGTTCAGTGGAGAGGTCTGCAGACAGATTTGCTGTGTGAATGAAATCAAGGATTTTCAAGGGGTATATGACCTTATTTTGACTCAATAAAATTCGTGGACTATCATATGTATGTCTATTTGATTTCCATGAATTTTGGTGATGATTGGAAATGAATAACCTCTTATTGTAATAATCCAACCAATATGTGTGTGATAGATTTTAATAAATGATGTTATTGGTTGGTTGAATTGTTGTTAACCTATAAGGGATTTAATGATTTCTAAATGGACAATGATCAGTGTGTCTTGACTATGGAAATGGTTACCAGAGAGGAAAAAGAAGAAGAAGAGATGAACTTTAAACAACTGCTTATCAAGAAATATGTGAAAATCAGATTAAGAGGCGAGGCTAACCAGGTAAGTAGCTAGACCTTTTTGAGGACACAACAGATGTTAACTATTAATGAAATGTGTTTATTGATTGTGATTGTGAATATATGTGAGTTGTGTGGATGGAATGTGTTTGGGGCCATGAATACATGGACCTTGATATAGGAAATGATTTGATTGGGGTTTATAGTGATTTATGAAATGTGTGATTTCACACACTTTGATGTGTATGTGATTGACTTGTTGGTGTAACTTCTATGTGTGTGAGATATAGAAATGTGAATGTTCCCTCATATATGTCAATTTGTTGTGATATGGCTTGAATAATATTGCCAATGAAACGATGTGAGTATATGAAGAATGAGATACATGCCAAACATTCTAGGATACTAATTCCTCATGTGGATGGCATGGCAAATGAATGTCTATGAAATACCATGTGTATTAGAGTTCCCTGAATATGTATGACTGGGAAACGAATGAGACCAGTTGTACATGGACATAGTTGTGTAACGATATGTTTGAAATATACCGAAGAGAAATGGAAGGGTTGACACTGATAAAGAAGTCAATAGGTTTCTATGTGTGCAAGAATGATGCTAATGTGTGGATTGTGCACATCCATAAGTGTTTATGAGATATGTAGGCTTATTATATTTATGAATGCATATGTGATTAGTGAGAAGCCTACGTAGAACCTCAATTATGAAAGTTGAACTGCAATATTTTGGTGTGTGAAGGCATGCATCACTATGTGATGTGTTATGCATTTGAAATTTCATGCCAAGCCTATGGGAATATATTGAATGGCGAATGTGAAATGTGATACTGTTAAATGCTAGCATTAAAGTGAATGAATTGTGACAAGTTGTGATTGGGTTAGAAGCTTAATATAAAGCTTCACTTATGTGATCGAAATGTGAAATGTGATATTTGAGTGAAAGCTTAATATAGAGCTTCACTTATGTGACTGAATGTGAAAATTGATATGTGAGTGGCATGCCACAACTTAGGATATTTGGCTCTCATAGCTTGAGGGGAAGTCTGGACCATGTGTTTCTCTAGACGAGATTCGGTAGTATGGGCCCGGTATCACCCGGATTGTCTGACTAGCCTCGAGTTATTTCAAGTGTAGGCATCTGAATGTATCCGTATTGTTACGTAATCCCATGGCTTGAGGGGAGGTCTGGACCATGTGTTTCTCTGGATGAGATTCGGTAGCATGGGCCCGGTATCACCCGGATTGTCAGACTAGCCTTGAGCTATTTCATAGGTAGGCCTCTGAATGTATCTGTACTGTTCTGTATCCCCATGACTTGAGGGAAGGTCTGGACCATGTGTTTCTCTGGACGAGATTCGGTAGCATGGGCCTGGTATCACCCGGATTGTCAGACTAGCCATGAGCTGATTCATGGGTAGGCCTACATATGGGAACTGACTGTGAAACGAAAAGTCCTACCTTGATTAGAGAGCACTGTTCCTAAGTATCTGTGATTGTACTGTGGAAGCTTCCGAAATTATGTGAAATGGATATCCATATGAACAATGTAGCTAGCTTATGGCAACTCATGTGTGAATGATTTATATGTTTATGGCACATGAGGATGTGATAGACTTGTGGAAAGTTTATTTACGAATGAGACATGTGTATGTAAATGGGTGTATCTATGGGTGTATGTGATGGGCTTTGACATGGAAAAGCCATGCTTGATTACCCATAGACAGGTATTTATGGAATTAGGAATGTGACTGGATAAGAGAGCAATTGGTCTAGGAAATGACCAATGATACAGGGTTGGCATGGGAGCATAATTAAATGGTGCAGGAGTGCATCTTTAACGAATCTAAAGGGATATAGGCAGAGAATTGACATCGCTGCGTCATACCTTTCGCGCTGAAGCGCTACTTGCACTAACTCAAGTAAGAGAGAATAGAGAGTTGGCGCATGCGTGCCCTCCTTTGGCGCAGGAGCGCGAAACTGGAATTTGCAATGGATTGAAAATCAGAAACTTGGCGTCATCGTGCCAGTTTCCTCGCACAAGGTCACGTTCCTTGAACACTAAAATTAATGTTCTGATTTCCTTAGTAAAGCACTGTTGGCTTGTATACCAAGAAATGAACAGTAATCAGTGATTTATGGAATAAGCATTGAGTAGTAGTCATATTCTAAATTGGTTATTGCCATTAATTGTTTTATTTTGAGTGTTACGCCAGTTTTATAATTCTAGCTGCTTACTGATTTTGTACTCACTAGTCTATTGTGTACCGCAGGTATTCAATCAGTTAAAGATTAAAGAAGGATTTCGGCATAATGACGACTGTGTTCCCTTGGCAAGCCCTTATCCGCTGCAGTATTACTCTGTTGGATATAGGGTGTGACAGTAGGGTTGCCCGAATGGTACTCATGTTGAACTCCATTGACCTATGGGTCATGGGTTCGAGTGGGGGAGGCGCCACACGGGTAAATAGCGGGAGCGTACCGTGTTCCCCGATGTGGACAAAACCCTGAGGCACCGGGTGATGGATGCCAGAGGGGACAATACCTGGATATGTGGGGCCCACTGTGATCGTTACATAAAAAGGTGCCGTTTTATGTAACGGTCACAGTGGGCCCCACATATCTAGGTATTGTCCCTTCTGGCATCCATCACCCGGTGCCTCAGGGTTTTGTCCACATCGGGGAACACGGTACGCTCCCGCTATTTACTCGTGTGGCGCCTCCCCCACTCGAACCCATGACCCATAGGTCAATGGAGTTCAACATGAGTACCATTCGGGCAAGTTCCCCGATGTGGACAAAACCCTGAGGCACCAGGTGATGGATGCCAGAGGGGACAATACCTGGATATGTGGGGCCCACTATGACCGTTAAACCTTTTTTATGGTAGATGCCCTCTTCAAGGGATATTACTTCTCCAAGGTAGATGCCTTCTTTAAGGTGAACATCAAACTTGAACCTTCTCTTTCAAAATAGTAGTCCTTTTTCATTATCTTTAACTGTGGTAGTTCTCATTTTTATGGTGATCCTTATCATAATATTGTTCATTCCAGGCATCTTGCACATGGCACTACTTGAAGTGCTTGAACACGTCATGCTACTTCAGGTGATCATTAGGTTTCATTGAGACTGAGCTACTTAATCCAAGTAACTTGCATATCGTGCTGTCTTTATTGTGTCTCATCGAGAATGAACTACCTACCGCTTGCACATCATGTCACTTTGATTAGGTCTCCTTGAGACTGACTTTCTCATTATGCTGCTTCTATTCCTCTAGGTGTTAAGCCTTTTCTTTTGTGGTTACCCCCAGTATGGCATTGTGATTCTACAAAACTTAGTCACCTCTGGATTGTATACCATTTGGGATTGCGCTTCCTGCAAGAAAATGTTTGATGTTACATGTATGCATGTTGTCTGTCTTAATAATCTTTTCTAATTATATGCTTCTTGCTTGGACTAGACAAGTTGCCAGCAAATCGAGTGTCTAGAGCGAGAGGTTGAGCTTTTCCAGGTTTAGGTTGTTACCTCTTCAATTGATCTTACTGATGACGAGTAAGGACTATCGCCATTGGCCTTCTCTTTTTCCTTTCTACTTCTCTTCACACCTTCAATGCCTCTTCTTGTTTCTCTACTCCGTGTAATTCCTCTCTTGTTTCTCGAGTTTTATTTTGCATTTTTCGATGCCTCTTCGTACTTTTCAGCATGTCTGAGGCCTCTCTCAAGACCCTACAGCCTCTCTTGAAGTTTCTAAAGGATAATGATTGAAAACAACTTCAATCCAGCAGTCTCTACAATTTAAAGTTCCTTCGACTTGTGAAGCTTGATGTTCCTTTTTAAGGGATGTGGGATCCTCATGATCACATCTTCCGCTTCAATGGGCAAGAGCTTTATCCCCTATATGAGGAATTCTCCATCATACTTGGTTGTCATTTATCTAGTTCTAAAAGTATCATTCTGCCTACTATTGAGATGCAATCAATGTCTAATCTTGCCAACTTTTTGACTTTTGAATTTCTACCACGGGTATTCACACTAGAGGTGGTAGAGTAACATTATCTTTCATCATGCTTTTACTTGAAATGATGGACAGGACCTCATATGGTTCGTTTTGCCTTCTTTAGTTTTGCCTTCTTACATAGTTTCTACTAGTTTCACCAGATGGTCTTGGCGACCCTCATCTTGTAACCATCATTCCTCAATTTCCTTGATTCTAGTTGAGACTGATTCGAGTCAAAGGTTCAGTGACAGTCTTCTGATTCGCCATGTATCTTTCTTTTAACCTCAATTTCTGTCTAAGCTGCCTTTTGGGTTTTCGACTTAGCAGGTTCTTTTCTTTTTTTCTTCTTTTTTTTAATCATGCTCTAATTTTTGTCTAAGCTGTCATTTCGAGTTTTCGACTTAGCAAGCCCATCCTAACTTTTGCCTGAGCCGTCCTTTTCAAGTTTTCAACTCAGCGGGCTTTTTCTTCTTCCTTTTTTCTTTACCCTAATTTTTGCCTAAGTTACCCTTTTGGGTTTTCAACTTAGCAGGCTTGCTTAATTTTTGCCTAAGCCAACTTTTCAGGTTTTCGACGTAGCAAGTTTTTTTTTTTCTTTTTTGTCTCTTCTTTTTTTCAGATTTGATTACAAGAGAGGCTATCCATTCTAGCAACCCCTAAGGGGAATATTTCCTGTTACAACCTTCGACTTCATATGAGGAGGAGACTTAAGAGACGTTCTACTTGGGTCGACTGGCTTCAAGTCGTTTTGTATACTCAAATCCGCTGGCATTGTCCATGGTGGAGGTTAGAACATGCGACAATCGAGACTTACATCGCATGCGTGCCTTTGTTAGGTTTCACCCACAGTTCATTCATGATCCTACTAGACTACGTTGATAGTATGGACTTAAGTAGAGGATCTTAAATTCACCGACTGTATTCGATCGTGGTAGATTGTTTGCTTGTTATCTAGAGCATGTGAAAGATTCTTGGCCACATCGAACCATCAAGAGTAATCAGTTCCATGATCTTGATTTTAAGATAGACGACTGATACAAGGACTGGGTGGTCTTCCAGACTTCTATTTCTGATCTTGCTATTCGAGCTAGACAGTGCCATGAGCGATATGGCGAGCCTATTCATAGTTAAGTAAAGAGGCAAAGACAACATTGATAGTTTCATTATAAGCTCAAATGTTAGATGCTTTCCTTTTGTTATCAAGAAAAATAATAGGACATTTCAAAGGCATATTTGTTTCCAAACAATTTCATTTCATTAACAAAAAGTATAATAATTTGTTCTTCAAATAATATGTGCATAATAAGACACCTCCTGTCAATAATAAGCCATTCCTGGTTTTCTGATTAATTATTTTTCTCTCACACTTTTCTTTTTTTTGTTCCTTTTTTTTCACACATAGTTTTTCTTTGGCCTGTCCATGTTGATGGGCTCATTAAACTCATTTCCTTCCATGTCTAACAGGATGACAGCTCCGTCGGACATGAGCTTCGTCACAATGAATGGGCCCTCCTAGTTGGGCTTGAATTTCTACCACCACATATCGATGATGCCCATTAGAGGCTGACGATCTTATCTCGCCTATAATGTCAATGCCCCATGCAACAGAGGACCGTAATGCTGTCATTCCTTGTAGCTCAACAGGTGGTTGGTGAATCACATTTTCATTGATTTGGCACTGGTGACACCTCTTCACAAATTGGACATAATCTGTCTTCATGGTTAACTAGTAAAAGCCTTGCCTCATTTTCTTATTTGCAAGCATTAGCTCATTCATATGTCATCCACACACACCACTATGGATTTCTTCTATAAGCCTTCCACCTTTTTTTTGTCGACACATCTTAATCGCATCCTCTTTCGCATTCTTTTGTACATCACTCCTTGATGACAAGTAAATTGTTAGGCCAACCTTCGTAGTACGACCCTGTCTTTCTCATTAGCCCATTCTGGTAGAATTCTTTCCTTTAAGTACTTCTTCAAATCATAGAACATGGCTTCTCATCTACTTCGGCTTACATTACATGGATTTCCATGTAGCAAGGACCAAATGCTTGTGATATCACTATTAGTCTCACTAGCAATTCTTAAGTACTCACCAAAATTGATGCCAAAAAAGCTAAAGCGTCAACCATTTGATTCTCATTCCTGGGAAGATGGGTGCAGGTACATTGCTTGAACCTCCCAATCAACCTTCTAATCAAGGTATGGTTTCAACCTTCCTTCCTGTAGATCCCAATTCATGAGCTTGAGAGATGATTAGTTTTGAATCTCCCAACACTTCTATTTCATCAATACCCATCACAACTTTCAAACCAAAGGCACAAGCTTTGTACTCAGCCATATTATTGGTGACTTTAAACTCTAGCTTTTTAGCAAAAGGGATGACTTCTTTAGTTGGTGAGACCAGAATAACTCCTATTCTGCCACCGTTTCTATTGATAGCTCCATCAAAGAAAATTCTCCATCCCACTACTGAGATTACTCTGATATATTCATCTAGGAAATCCAACTCCCATGGTCGATCGGATTCGTGGCCAAAAACTCTGCTACTACTTTTCCTTTCAACACCTTCTTGGTGATATACTCGACGTCAAATTCCAACAGTTGAACTAGCCATCTTACTACTTGCCCACCAAAGATGGTGCTTCATAAAAATACTTAATAGGATCCTCCTTCGAGACAGCCTTTATCTTATACGACTGAAAATAATGCCTTAACTTTGAGAGCCACACCATGGCTAAGTACGTCTTCTCCATGTAATTGTATTTCATCTCGTGTGATAGCAACTTCTTGCTAAGATAATAGATGGCATGCTTCACATCATTCTCATCTTCTTGTGTTAGTATAGCATCAATGGCCTTCTTTTCGAGAGCCAAGTAGAGAATCAAATTCTTGCCAGGTCTTGGCGGTTTTAAAACTAGCAGGTTCTGCAAGTACTTCTTAATCTTCTCAAATGCTTATTGATATTGACCATTCCACATCATTGGCTAATCCTTTTTTAAGAGCTTGAAGATCAGTGCACAAACTGTCGTCAATTTGGCAATGAACTGATTAATGTATTGGATCTTCCCAAGAAACCCTCTAATTTCTTTTTTGATCTTGGGCAACAGCATCTTCGTAATTGCCTTAACCTTGTCTGGATCTACTTCTATCCCTTTCTTGTTGACTACAAATCCCAACAACTTCCCTAACGTGACTCCAAAGAAACTTCTTCGAATTAAGCCATAGCTTATACTTATTTACCCTTTCTAGGAATTTGTCTAAAGCTTCAAAGTGACCATCTCGAGTTTCAGACTTCCCCATCATGTCATCCACATAGACTTCTATCTCTTTATGCATCATATCATGAAATAGAGTCGTCGCCATTCTTCGGTAGGTCGCCCCTACATTCTTCAAGCGGAAGGGCATCGCCTTATAACAGTAGGTTCCCTGCTCGATAATGAAGGCCATTTTCATCTTGTCTTCATTGGCCATCATTATCTGGTCCTAACCAGAAAAGCCATCCACAAAAGAGAACATCACACTAGCGACAACATTATCCACAAGCACATCAATATGAGGCAAAGAAAAGTCATCTTTTGGTGACACTTTGTTCAAGTCTCGATAATCAACATATATTCAGATCTGAGGCCTTGTTCAAGTCTCGGTAATCAACATACATTCGGATCCTTCCATCCTTCTTTGGCATTGGCACAATGTTGGTTAACTATTCTAGATAATTCACCATATCTAGAAACTTGGCTTTAATTTGCTTGGAGACTTCCTCCTTGATCTTCTGAGCCCATTTCGATCTCAACCTTCTTAATTTCTACTTGACTGGCTTTATATGCAGATATGTTGGAATTGTGTGCTCGGTAATACGTCTATCAATTTCAGGCTTGTCATTATAGGACTAGGCAAAAACTTCTTCATGTTTTGTTAACAATTTTCAAATTTCTCTCTCTCTTCATAAGCTGTGTCAAGTGCAATGCATATTTTCTTGGGTTTTTCAATTGCATCAAGATTAATGTCATGAGTTTGAATGGTGTGGATGTCAAATATGCTAGTGAAATACACATTATGATGCACAATGCCATAAGGAAAGATAGCACACAAGCAAGCAAACTGATTTTTCATTGCATCAAACTTTGAAACATAGACAATGTCCTATTTTTCAAAGAGGTTAGGAACAAATACATCTTCATAAAAAATATCTTTAATCCCTTCTTCGATGAAGGTAGCAAGGTCGACGGATAAGTCCATTGGCAATGCTTGATCTTGAGGCTTCTCCTCCTTGATTGTCATCTTCTCCATTTCTTCAATCAAGTCATATTCCTTAGAGATTCCTGTTTGAAGGATATCCTTGAAAATTTCAAATCTAGGCTTCAACATGAAGGCCCATAGTCTGGTAGCCCCCACATACTTCGTATCTTAGGCTTGTCGAACTTGATAAACTCCTCCTTCTTAGGCTCAAAGTCTTCTTCTTCCCCATTAGACACATAACCCAAACCTCTTTTAGAAGTTTGGCCTTCGAGATATGGAAAGATGGTAATCCACGTCCATTCTTCCTAAGCCTAGTTCTTGGCAAGTTCCCTGTTTCTTCATTATTCCAACGACAATTGGTTTGACTTTATCAATCATGGGTGCATGGAATCCTCCCATGTATGGTATCTTTTTGACCTTCACACTCAAAGTAGTAGGTACAATTGTTGAGGTTGCATGAATGGTCACAATCTCCCCATCCATGTTCAATCGAATCTTCTGATGCAAAGGACTCTACCAAGTGGATGGAACCATTCTCAGCCCAACAAAGCAGCAAAGGTGACTAGAATGTCAAGAATCGTAAACTTTGTCATTATTTCAATAGGTCCAGTCTTTACAAATGCCTTGAATACCCTAATGGCACTCCTGTTCGAGTTATAATAGGCCCTAATCAGCACCTCACAAGGCTCAAGTTCATCTTCACTAACTCCATATTTGTGCAATATCTTCATAGGCACAATGTTGATGGCGGATCCATCATCCACCATGATGCAAGTAGACGTCTTCCCACCAATCTCTACGATGATGAACAATGGCTTGTTATGATTCCCTCCTTTGAAAGGTAGATTATCATTAGTGAAGGTGATCACACCCTTCTCATTTACCCCCTTGGGTTCTCTTCCAGTCATGGCAGTCAACATCTCATTTAGAGTAGCAGCCATTGATATTTCTACCTCTGCCAAAGCCTTTGCCATGGCCTCTCTATGCTTTTGGGATGAAATCAACAAGTCCCAAATGTTAGCATTTGCATTGGTTTTCTTTAATTGCTTGATAACTTTGGTCTTCTTCTTCTTTGGTTTCTTTCTTGGCAACTTCTTTGCCCTTCTTGATTTGTTTCTCCTTCTCCTTCTCATGGTAAAATCTACTACTCCTCGTCATTGCTTGGACACTCTCATTTTTACCCTTAAGTGTTTCTCCCTCAACTTTCACCTGTTCCTTTTCATCACTACTAAAGTCGGCCTAAAAGTTTGGAAGGGTTCTAACTTTAGGGATGCCATCCCATATTCCCATAACTCTCACTTTTTTACACCTTCTAGGTAAACTCTCTCTCCTCATAAGGCTCTCAACTCACTCCTTTTTCTAGCTTTGCTACCTTCTCCACCTTGAGCCTTCCAGGTGGTGGGCCTTTTCTAGTCCCTTTTCTAGCCATCCATTTCTTGGCAAAGGCACTTGATGGCTTGGACTTTTTCCTGGCGGAGGATTGTTATTCTTCCAGCTCCACTTCTTCTTCTTTTTCTTGTTCTTCTTCCTCATGGTCACCGAGGCACACAAATTCAGGCTCTAGGCTTCGCTTGACTCCTTTTACTATAATGTTGGTCTATCCACCATTCTTGGTGAAAATCTGGGTAGCCAAAGGAATGGGCTCGTCTTTTGCCTTTTTAATGATCTCTTTGGCCTTTTTGGCCTTGGGCTTTTTCTTCATGGCCACCTTTCTAGTGGACCCTTCTTGTTATCCAAGCTCGGACTTCTCCCTTCTCTTCGCTCTCTCAGCCCTGCTAGATCTACTTTATTCAAAAGAACTCATGAATTGCTCCTCGGTCAAGCCCAACCCAATCATGTTAGTCGTTGGAGGTGGTAACTGGTTGTAATTGTGTAGCGAATTGCTTATCGTGTAAGGCTCTTATGTCTCTGGATTTGGAATCTGGCCCTTATCCATCAAATCTTGAATCTCATGGTAGAGACGAGTGCAATCGTTGGTCTTATGTCTGGTTACTTGGTGATGCCTCAAATTCCTTGGCAATGGATTTGGAAGCTCTCTTGGTGGCAATGGTTGCAAGATCCCTTCACCTCTCAATCTTACAAAGATTTTTGACAATTGTCTCCCTAAACGATTGAATTTTCTTTGTTCGGCGACTACTTTTACCTCAACATGCTTTGTGCTAGACCACTAGCTTGATGATACTGCCCCTGATTTCTTCTAGCATAGCTATTATTGCTTCTCTTCTACCTAGCCTCCAAATCTTCTATTTGGATGCCTAAATCTTATAGGTCTTCAAAGGTTTTGATTGGAAAGCTTGCTAGCATTCATTGATGAAGGCATGGGCTCATTGATCACCATATGGACCTAGTCTTTCTCTGCAGGTCTCTTGGTCATTTGGGTCGCTTTGGCTCTCCAACAGACCAAGAATTCTGAAAAGGTCTCCTTGGGCTTCTGGTGAGTAGTTTCCAAGTCTCCCAAGGTTACCCTTGGTTGGGTATTATGGTGGTAATGCTCTACAAACTGTTTAGATAGCTCCTCCCAATCTTTTCTGACTCTTTTGGATGATCATGGCACCATACTACCCCATTATCTTCTAGGGATAGCATGAAGTATTTCAAGATGTACTCCTTTGATAAAGGAGTGGTGGCCATGATAGGTGTATACTGTCTCAAATGTGTCTTTAGATTGCTCTTTCTATTGAACTTGGGCAAGTCTAGTAGGTAGAACTTCGAAGGTAAATCACTATCCCTTATAAGCAAGATATCATCTAGGTCTTCGACCCCTTCAACCCTTTCTTCTTCAAGAAGGATTGGACTTTCTCCATGTCTTTGGCCAACTCCCTGATTGATTCGTGTTCATCTTGGTGGGCTGGACCTTTTCCCCTATCTCTACCTTGGCTAGTCTCACCATCACCATCACCTTCGGGTGGTGGTTGGTTTTTGTGGTTGGCCCATTTTGGAGTGCTTCAATGAGTTACGTCATTTGTTGTTGGAGTGCAGTCATGTCAGCTCTCAATTGGACCATCTCTTTGCTGTTATTCTTGGATGCGACCATTTTAATGACTGGTTCCTCTTGTCTTGTTAAACGACCACCTTGTCTAACCCAAGCTATGATGGCTGCAAAACAAATGTGTTAATGCTATGCATGCATGCATGTATGCATGATATGATGCATGCTCATACAAGGGCATAGACACACTTTCAGCCTTCCAACCTTATTTCTCCTACACACTTAAGGTCGATTCTCTTTTCCTATGATTTTTGGTCTCATTCCTAAGTCATCATCATGGATGTCGGAATGCGAGATTCTCTCACCTAATTCTAACATACGAGTTGATAATGTATTCTCCATGACTATCACAACATGGCTTCTAGATATCATGATAACCTCAACTTATGGCACATATCCCCATTTTATTCTTATGGGTGACTTGACATGTGGCACTTGTTCATGGTTCCATGAGGTTTGAGTCAATCTTATTCTAATCACGGGGAATTTACATCCATAGATATGTATTTCAACATAGGTTTTAGAGATTTATCCTATTGAAAATTTCTAGATTCATCTATATTAGCTTTAGTCTGAAGGGTCCAATGGTCTGGGCTCCTCTCAGCGAGAGGTGCCCCTTTGGGCCGGTTTCTTTTTATATCAAATCAATGGTATGTGCTCAAACGTGGTGACACTAACACGAGTCGTTTAAAGGTCGCATGGAGCCAAAGACTTCTCACGCCAATGCCACATGGCTAGTTTAGGTAGTTCGTGCCCATTGTGTGCAAAGTGTAGCAATGCAAGGACTCAAAATATCAATATGATGCATAATTAACATTTAAGTATCACATAATTAACCATTAATTAACCACATAATTAAACTATTAATTAGCAACTAATCAATGAAAAATTATTGACTAATTAACTATATAACTAACTACAAAAACATGCTTAATTAAACCTCTAATCCTAAATTAAACATGGCAATTAACTACTAATTAACTAATCCTAAGCATCACAGTTAACTACTAATTAACTAAACTAATCCTAAACTAAGCATCGCATAATTATTTCTAATTATCCCTAGACATGGCTAACTAAACTAAATAGAACATTTAAAATGAAGAGGAGGCCCTAAAAAAATTACCAAATTCTGAATTTAATCAAAAACCGAATCTTTGACTAGCATCGACACGCCGAAATCCTTCAGCGAACATTGAGAGCAGCAAGAACACACCGAGAAATATTTATATTGAAGAGAGATTCAGAAAATATTCAGAATCCCTCAAAATATGTGTTTTTAGGTATTTTTGCACCCAAAACTACTTTCCAAGAACCAAGGGTTAGGTTCCTTCATATAGGCTCTCAAAAGCCAGACAATTAGCTCTTTTTGCGATGTGGGATTGTAGCTACAGAAGCGTGCCTGTAAGGTTATAGGCGCGCACCTCTAACTAGAGCATCATAAGGGTATCAAAGGTTACAGGCGTCGCTTCTGCCTAGGGGCGTGCGCTTATAGCGTTAGAAGCACACACCTATAATGCTAGAGATTCCAGCCATAGCTTACAAGCACCAACTCTAATTCTGATGCTTACCGTTTTGAGTCGGGGCATTGGCCTTATATCCCTAAGAGGGGGGCCTCTCTCTGGTCCCCACCCTCCCTCCAACCCCTACGGTAACCTTACTGCGAAGGTCAATCTGCGATGCATCAGGCAGATATAATTTATAAGGTCTCGACCACTCTCCCTATTGGTCATAAGCCTCGACCACTCTCCCTATTGGTCGTAAGCCTACCCCATTTTAGTGTTGAATCTCGGTGTTCTTGCAAGTCAAGAAAGGCTTCTGATTACTGTCTTTGGCTATCATCACTGGGCCTCAAAACCATAAGCAAAATTTCAATGCTTATAGTTTACCCCCTACTTTGGAGGGGTTTATGGAACACAAACATCAAACAAACTATACTGTACCTTACAGTTACTTGCTTCAGGCTTGATGTCTGGATTCCACTAGGTTGTACACCTCTTGGTGGTTTGCTTCAACTAAGATACGCCTCTTGATAGCTTGAAGACCTTCTTCGGTCAAATTGAAGTTGAGTACTCTTGCCCTAAAGACCTTGGTACATGTCTTTTGACGAGGTCTTAAATAGGGGTCAGATGCCTTCATCTTGATGCCTGTGCTTTCATGAGGGCTTAACTTAATTTGGATGCTTCCATCTTGGTGCATGTTTTTTCACGAGGACTTTATTTATTCTAGATGCTTTCATCTTAGTGCCTATGCTTTCATTAGGCTTTTTTGAGATAGATGCTTTCATCCAAGTGCCTGTACTTTTGCGAGGGCTTGATTGATTCTGGATTATCTCATCCTAGTGCCTGTGCTTTCACGAGGGCTTTATTGAGACTGGATGCTTTCATCGAGGTGCCTGTGCTTTCACGAGAGCTTGATTGATTCTGGATGCTTCCTTTGAGGTGCCTGTGCTTTCACAAGGGATTTGCTGAGATCGGATGCTTTCATCGAGGTGTCCGCACTTTCATGAGGGCTTGACTGATTCTAGATGCTTTCATCCTAGTACCTGTGCTTTTACGAGGATTTTGCTTAGATTGGATGCTTTCATCCAAGTGCTTGTACTTTCACGAGGGCTTTGCTGAGGCTTGATGCTTTCATCTAGGTGCCTGTGCTTTCACAACGGCTTTGTTGAGACTAGATGCTTTTATCCAAGTGCATGTGCTTTCATGAGGGCTTTGTTGAGATTGGATGCTTTCATCTAGGTGTTGTGCTTTCACAGGGCTTGATTGATCATAAATGCTTTTACCCAGGTACCTGTGCTTTCATAAGGGTTTTGCAGAGACTGGATGCGTTCATCCAGGTGCATGTTCTTTCACGAGGGCTTTTCTAAGATCGGATGCTTTCATCAAGGTGCTTGTGCTTTCATGAGGGCTTTGTTGAGATTAAATGCTTTCATCCAAGTGCTTGTGCTTTCATAAGGGCTTGACTGATCTTGGATGCTTTCATCCTAGTACTGTGCTTTCACGAGGGTTTTGTTGAGACTGGATGCTTTCATCTAGGTGCCTATGGTTTTACGACGCCTTTGTCGAGATTGGATGCTCTCATCCAAGTGCATGTGCTTTCACAAGGGATTCACTGATATCTGATGCTTTCATCTAGGTGTCTGTGTTTTCACGAGGGCATTGCTGAAATTGGATGCTTTCATCCAGGTGCCTGTGCTTTCATGAGGGCTTGGCTGATATTGGATGCTTTTATCTCGGTGCTATTTCGTACCTTTTGGGGGATACCTTCATGCAACTACACGTGTCTGAATTTTGATGTCGTTTCGCACTCTCTAATAGTCTCTATTCTAACTCCACACTCTCTGAAAACACCTTCACACGATTTCACATGTCAAGATTTTGATGCCGTTCCACACTTTCTAGCAGTCTTTGATGTGATTCCACACTCTTTAAAGACTATCCTGCACGCCTTAGGGATGCAATTTCGTATCCTTTAAGTATACTCGTTGAAATTCTAAATGCTATCAAGGTCCCGGCGTGATTCCATGCTTCTATTTGGCGTAATTCTGCACTCTTTCAATGTTTCTGTATTAATTTTCGCTCCTTAGGGATATTGGTGCAACTCCGTGCTCTGATGGGGATTAAATCGGGTTTTGTTTTTGGACATTTTTAGCCTTTTCAAGACCACGGTTCTATGAAGTTTCTAAGCTTCTCCATTAGAGAATGTTATATGTCTTTGCAAAACTTGGTCCCCACTTGATTGTATTCCATTCTAATCCTCGCTTTCTTCTCATTCTAGACTGCATCTTGAAAGGTCAATTCTTGCCCATACTCAATTTAAAGTCTCACTATGATTCTACATTCTGGCACATTTTGTTCTTCTCTTGGCTATAATTCCCACAAAATCAGTTCTTAACTGGATCATTGTTTTCAAAGGGTTTGGTCTTCCTTATTCTATTACTGCAACTATTCTAAGACGTGCTGATCCTTTTTCCTTCAAGGGTTACCCTCAATATTTGACTGAATTGAGTTTGTGCCACTGATGCGTTCGAAACTAGCAAGTATACTAGTCGCACAAGTAATAAAGTGATAAGTAGATATCGTTCCCACGAGGATTGTATCTAATTGAATTCGTTATTTTCCAGAAACGATAAACTAAACAGGGGGGGTTTTGTTGAATGATTAACTAAATGAAATAAGAATGCAAATTAAGAATAACAAAACAGAAGTTAATTTGAATGAAAGATCAATGAGAGACACTTGGTTAAGGGTTTTTTCTCTGCCACAAGATATGAATTTGTGAATTAACATAGAATTGCAATCCAATTACAGCATTGAAGTTATCAACCGTAGATAACAACAAGCTCTGTTATCCCAATCTTTCCTTACTTTGTTGTTAAATAAAACAAGCTCTTTATTTAATCTCTATCCATTAAACAACCAAGAACAAGCTCTCTAAGTTTAATTCAATAGAAGCATTACGATGAGAAAGATAGGTTGATCTAAGCAATAATCACACAAATTCGGATTATTTAACCTAGGTTGTATTTTCCAATTGCAATCTCTGATCACAATTTTGCTACTAATGATTGGAAAGTCTTGACAATTACGGATCAAGATTTCTAATCTAGCAATAGACAACAACAGATTATATTCAGTTGGCCATTCCAAATACAAGCAGTAAGCAATCATAAGCATTAGATATGGGAAAATACAAGCAACTTCAATTAGAGAATTGGATAACAATTTCTTACACAATCAACTCACAAAATCCATATCAAGGGCTTTGAATCACCCTCAACCAATTCAAATTTAGTTACACATATTCAATCAGAATAACAAATACAATACAGAGAAATTCCAGAATTGACAAGGAAAGAAAGAACTTAGCAAATTCTTTGAAAATCTTCTTTGTAGATGAATCTTCTTGGAATTGTAGTTCCTCCTCTTTCAAAATCTTCTTTCTCCTTCAAGAACTCCAAGGGATGAGAGAAATCCAGAAAATGCAGCCTCCTCCCACGTTTTCCCCTCTTCAAGTTATGAAAATAAAACCCTAAAATGTGTTTAAATACTCTGCTACAGTAACCTGCTACAGTGTCCCGCATTATAAATGCTACAGTGATTTGTGGAATTACATTTCTATACTTCTCACACTGTTTTGATTACAACTTT
>SNVD02009058.1:0-36731 GCA_013180625.2 Boswellia sacra | reverse complement strand
CCATATCTTAAGATAGAGATATCCATATTCTTTGAATCTTAATGTTTTGGAAAGCTTATTCAAATATGAAGATCTTTTATGTTTTGAAGAAATTCAAATTTCAAATGGAAGGCTGACAGAAGTATCATTCAAGTCAGTGGACAGACACATGGAAGAAAAATCAAGTCACTTGAGCACCGAATGGTGTTTTGGCCATATCTTGAGCTACAGATATCCAAATGACTTGGTTCTTGATGCGTTGGAAAGCTTATTCAAATGTGCAGATCTTTTATGTTTTACAGATTTTCAAAATTCAAACGGAACATTGACAAAAATGGCAGACAAGATTCACAGTTTTATGGTGGGCAGAAATTTGGAGTTGGAGTCTTCACTTGATTAAGTTCATCTCATTTGCCTATAAAAGGAGCCATTCTCCCATGCATTCAACAAAAGAGAAAGAGAAGCATCTATCAAGCAAAAAACAAGAGAAATATCAAGTCTAGAGAGCTTTTATATTCTTTATCTACTATTTGAAGAGAGTTGTACTTTTATTGTAAAAATTTACTTTTTTTCTTGTATTGTGGTGAGAGTGAGAACTCTTTCCTTGGTGAGGTTGTTCATCAAGAAGAACTCTTGGTGTGGTGTTATCAAGAGTTGAAGAAAGTAACCTTGGTGAGGTTGTTCATCAAGAAGAACTCTTGGTGTGGTGTTATCAAGAGTTGAAGGAAGTTGCCTTGGTGAGGTTGTTCATCAAGAAGAACTCTTGGTGTGGTTTTATCAAGGGTTGAAGGAAGTTGCCTTGGTGAGGTTGTTCATCAAGAAGAACTCTTGGTGTGGTGTTATCAAGGGTTGTAGGAAGTTGCCTTGTTGAGGTTGTTCATCAAGAAGAACTCTTGGTGTGGTGTTATCAAGAGTTGAAGAAAAAGTCTTGGTGAGGTTGCTCATCAAGCAAGTTGTAAAGATTTCTGCAACTTAGTGGAGAGCTTAGCTCGTGGAGCTAGGAGCCCGTGGACGTAGGCAAGGTTTACCGAACCACGTAAATTGAGGTTGCACTCTCTCTATCCCTTTCCTCTTTATATTTGCTTGTACTTGTGATTGTTCTTTATTGCTATTCTATTGATTGCATTCTATTTTCATCTTCTTCACCTTTATTCTCAAAGAAAGAGTTAAATAATTTTGATCTTTCAAGAAAAGTTTTCTAAATCCGTTTTGATAAATAAAAAACCAATTCACCCCCCCTCTGGGGTTGCCATACCTGGGTCAACAAGTGGTATCAGAGCAAGGTTGCTCAATTTTTAAATCTTAATCGATTTTTGAGCTATGGCAACTTTTAATTCAACTTCATATGTTGAGGGACTTTCTATCTCTAGACCTCCATTTTTTAATGGAAGTGATTACTCTTATTGGAAAACTAGAATGAGTATTTTCTTGAGATCTTTTGATTATGATTTGTGGTCTATTGTTTTGGAAGGACCTTTTGTTCCTACAAAAATTGAAAATGGGGAATGCATGCTTAAAGAAACTAAAGAGTTTAGTGAAGATGATAAAAAGAAATTGAGTTTGAATGCTAAAGCTATGAATGTGTTATATTGTGCTCTAGATAAAAATGAGTTTAATAGAATATCTACTTGTTCTACGGCACAAGAAATATGGCACACACTTGAAGTTACTCATGAAGGAAGTAGTCAAGTTAAAGAATCTAAAATTAGTAGGCTAGTTCATAGTTATGAGCTTTTTAAGATGAAATCGGATGAATCAATTTCTGAAATGTTTACTAGATTTACGGATATTGTCAATGGTTTGAAATCTCTTGGTAAATCTTATTCTAATATTGAAATGGTAAGAAAGATTCTTCGGTGTCTACCAAAATCTTGGGAGCCAAAGGTGACGGCAATTCAAGAAGCAAAGGACCTCACCAAGCTACCATTAGAAGAACTTATGGGTTCTCTCATGACTCATGAAATCACCTTGAAAGAGAATGAAGAAGAAGATTGCAAAGTGACAAACATGTGCTTCATGGCTTTAAGAGAAAATGAGATAAGTATTCTAAACCATGATTGTAAGCTTTCATATGATGAATTACTTGAAGCATTCCAAAATTTACATGTGCAAGTTGATAAGCAAAATTCAAAAATTAATGCTTTCAAAAAGAAGTCAAAAATCATGTTATCTCAATTAGAAGAGGTGGTAGAAATAAATGAAGCTTAGAAAATGAAAATGAAATTTTAAAGCAAAAAGATTTTGAAAGTTTGGAAAATCAAATACATTTATTAAAAACTGAAAATGATATTTTAAAACAAAAAGATTTTGATAAATTGGACAAAGAAAATGCTATTTTGAAAAAGGAAAATAATGACTTAAGAAATATTGTTGATAGTTTTACAAAAAGCACAAAAAATTTGAATTCTATGGTACAAAACCAAAGGTGTGTTTTTGATAAAAGAGGGTTAGGATATAAAAGTCATAAAAATCAAAAGTATTTTAAAAATTATTTTGTTCATGCATCTTCTAGGAATAATCCTAATCATCATGTACTTATTGTGGAAGAAAAGGACACAAAGTGCATTCTTGCTATATTAAGAGAAATCCTAATTTGAAACAAATATGGGTTCCAAAAAGTACCAAAACTAACCCCCAAGGACCAAGAACTTTTGGGTACCAAAAAGTTACTCCTTGAATGTTGATTGTAGAGACAAAGGAGTGGCAAACACAAGTGGTACTTAGATAGTGGATGCTCAAGGCATATGACCGGAGATGCCTCCAAGTTCTCAAGATTAATCATGAAGAAAGGAGGATATGTGACCTTCGGTGATAATGCCAAAGGAAGGGTAATCGGACATGGTGATATTGGTAACCCTTCTTCACCTATTATTAAAGATGTTTTGCTTGTTCATGGTTTGAAACATGATTTGATTAGCATTAGTCAATTGTGTGATAAGGGATATTTTGTTATTTGAGCCTAATAGATGTGTGATTAAGGATGTTAGTAACAATAAGACATTTTTGTTGGTAATAGATGTGGTAATATTTATACAATGACATTGATGTTAATGATCATGTAGAAATTGTTTCATTGTTAATCATGATGCTTGGTTATGGCATAGAAGGTTAGGTCATGCTAGCATGGACACAATTTCAAAAATTTCTAAAAATGATTTAGTTGATGGTCTTCCAAAAATAAAATTTGAAAAGGATAAGATTTGTGATGCTTGTCAATTTGGAAAACAAGTGAGAACTTCTTTTAAACAAAAGAAATTTATTTCAACAAATAAACCTCTACAATTACTTCATTTGGATTTATTTGGACCATCAAGAACTCAAAGCCTTGGTGGAAAGTATTATGTTTTTGTTATTGTGGATGATTATTCAAGATTCACTTGGGTATTATTCTTGAAAACTAAAAATGAGGCCATACAAGCTTTTTCAAAATTTGTAAAAAGAGTCCAAAATCAAAAAGGGTATTCTATTGTGTCCATTAGGAGTGATCATGGTGGTGAAGTAGACAATGTTGCATTTGAAAATTCTTTGTGATGAAAATGGTTTTGAACATAATTTTTTAGCACCTAGAACTCCACAACAAAATGGTGTTATTGAGAGGAAAAATAGGACTATCCAAGAAATGGCTAGGACCATGTTACTTGAAAATAATTTGTCAAAATATTTTTGGGCCGAAGCCGTTAATACCGCATGCTTTATAATCAATAGAGTCCATATTAGAGCTTTAATAAAGAAAACTTCTTATGAACTTTGGAAAAGAAGAAAACCCAACATTGGATTTTTTAAAATTTTTGGATGTAAATGTTTTATTTTAAACACTAAGGATAACCTTGGAAAATTTGATGCAAAAGCCGATGTTAGAATTTTTGTTGGCTGCTCCAACCATAGTAAAGCATATAGAGTTTTTAACAAAAAGACTCTTACTATTGAAGATTCTATGCATGTTGAATTTGATGAAACTAATGTTATTTCTTCAAAGAATTTAGATGATGATATTGTTGAGGTAGAAAGGCAAATCAAGGAATCAAGGCTTGATGAAAAGAGCCAAGATGAATTATAACTTCAACAAGAAAAGCTTGAGGAAGTAAATGATTCTTCCCAAGAATTACCAAAGGAATGGAGGTATGCAAAAGCTCACCCTAAAGATCTCATTATTGGTGAACCATCACAAGGTATGAGAAACTAGATCTTCTTTTAGGAACTTTTGTAATCATTTTGCATTTGTCTCTCAATTTGAACCAAAATCTTTCAAGGATTTTGGCTATGCAAGAAGAATTAAACCAATTTGAGAGAAATCAAGTTTGGGAATTAGTCCCTAGACCCAAATATGACCAAACCCCTTAGTCAAGATAGATTTTGTATAATTAGAAGAGAATTAGGCATGTTAGATATGTCTTAATTTTGCTTTTATATGATAATCTTTGAATGATAGCATATGTTAAGGGGGAGAATATATTTAGGGGGAAGTAGTTAATTTGATTACATCTTTTTGATGATAACAAAAGGGGGAGAAATAGTTGGATTGCTTATATTCATAACAAGTGCCATTTTTTTTGTTTATTCTTTATTTTATTTTCATTCTTCATTTTAGATATTATTTGAAAGCAATCAATGGTTTGTCATCATCAAAAAGGGGGAGATTGTTAGCCCTAAGGCTACATGATAATTTTGATGATAACAATACACATTGATTAATTGAGATTTACTAACATGTTTATTTATGTGCAAGAGTAAGATCATTGAAATAATTTTAAAATCAAGAAGAGGCTTATTAAAATGAAGTGTTGAAGCTAAGGAGAAGACTACATGTTAAAGGCACCAAAGTTTAAGAACAAGTGCAAGGTTGTCCAAATCATCATGCAAGTTGAAAGACAAATGGAAGCAGCTGACATGAGCACCGAATACTCCTTTGGACATATTTTGAGATAAAAAAATCAAAATGACTTGATTCTTATGGCATTGGAAAGATGACTTAATGAAGAACATTTCATATGTTTTGAAAAAATTCAAATTTCAACCAGAAGGCCGACATAATTGACATGCAATTCAGTGGACTGATACAGAGAAGAAAAATCAACTCACATGAGCACTGAATGGTGTTTTAGCCATATCTTAAGATAGTGAAATCCAAATGCTTTGATTCTTAATGTTTTGGAAAGCTTATTCCAATATACAGATTTTTATGTTTTGAAGAAATTCAAATTTCAAACGGAAGGCTGACAGAATTATCATTCAATTTGGTGGACTGACACAAGAAAGAAAAATCAAGTCACATGAGCACTGAATGGTGTTTTGGCCATATCTTGAGCTACAAATATCCAAATGACTTGATTCTTGATGCGTTGGAAAGCTTATTCAAATATGCAAATATTTCTTGTTTTGTAGATTTTCAAACTTCAAACAGAACATTGATCAAAATGGCAGACAAGATTACGGTTTTTATGGTGGGCAGAAAATTTGAAGATGGTGTCTTCACTTGATTAAGTTCATCTCATTTGCCTATAAAAGGAGTCATTCTCCCATGCATTCAAGCAGTGCAAGAGAAGCATTTTATCAAGCAAAAAGCAAGAGAAATATCAAGTCTAGAGAGCTTTTATATTATTTATCTACTCTTTGAAGAGAGTTATACTTTTGTTGTAAAAATTATCTTTGTTCTTGTATTGTGGTGAGAGCGAGATCTTCTTGTAAAGGATAAAAAGTTATCCTTGAGTGAACTCTTGTTGTGTGTTATCAAGAGTTGAAGAAAGTTGCCTTGGTGAGGTTGTTCATCAAGAAGAACTCTTGGTGTGGTGTTATCAAGGGTTGAAGGAAGTTGCCTTGGTGAGGTTGTTCATCAAGAAGAACTCTTGGTGTGGTGTTATCAAGGGTTGAAGGAAGTTGCCTTGGTGAGGTTGTTCATCAAGAAGAACTCTTGGTGTGGTGTTATCAAGAGTTGAAGGAAGTTGCCTTGGTGAGGTTGTTCATCAAGAAGAACTCTTGGTGTGGTGTTATCAAGGGTTGAAGGAAGTTGCCTTGGTGAGGTTGTTCATCAAGAAGAACTCTTGGTGTGGTGTTATCAAGAGTTGGAAGAAAAAGTATTAGTGAGGTTGCTCATCAAGCAAGTTGTAAAGATTTCTACAACTTAGTGGAGAGCTTAGCTCGTGGAGCTAGGAGCCCGTGGACGTAGGCAAGGTTTGCCGAACCACGTAAATTGAGTTTGCACTCTCTCTATCCATTTCCTCTTTATATTTGCTTGTACTTGTGATTGTTCTTTATTGCTATTCTATTGATTGCATTCTATTTTCATCTTCTTCACCTTTATTCTCAAAGAAAGAGTTAAATAATTTTGATCTTTCAAGAAAAGTTTTCTAATTCCGTATTGATAAATAAAAACCCAATTCACCCCCCCTCTTGGGTTGCCATACCTGGGTCAACACTTCTTTCTCACAAGGATTAGGAATGTGTTTTTCAACAACCTTACCATTGCGAAGGGTCATGACTGACTTGGCTTGGTCAAAATAATGGTTATTTGAATTCCCTGCATTTGAGTTAGATTGATCTTTGGGGTTTTGCAATGTTTGAGAAGGAAATTTTCCTTTCTCTTGGATGCTACATGTAGATGCAAATTTTGCAAGAGTTTCTGACAAATTTGCTAGTGTTTGAGCAGTTTGACTATTGAAAGTCTCTTGCTTTGTAATGAATGAATGCAATGTTTCTTCAAAGTCATTCCTATGAGGAGGAGCATATGCATGATCATGAGAATTTTGAAAATTTTGTCGTGTTTGAAAAGGGACTTGTGAAGATTGTGCATGATTATCATTTTTCCAGCTAAAATTTGGATGATTTCTCCAACCAGGATTGTAGGTTTGTGAATATGGATTGTGATTTGGCCTTTTGAAAGTGTTCAAGGCATTGGCTTCTTCATGGAGACATTCCCTAAAGGCAGGCAAAGTTGGACAATTATCAGTAGAATGGTCATTGTCATCACAAATGTTACAAACATTTTCTTGAATAGAATTCAATTGACCACTCTTTTTCATTTCTAAAGCCTCGACTTTTCTAGCTAGGGATGCATATTTGGCTTGAAGGTCATGGTCTTCCCTAAAGTTGTAAATACCTCTATTGGATGTCGAGGTTTGGGCCTTGCTTGGTACCTCATAGGTGCCAGCAGTGTCCCAATTTTGTGCCTTTTCTGCTAAGGAATCTATGAAGTCAAGTGCTTCCTCAGGATCTTTTTCTTTAAATTCTCCTCTACACATTAATTCTACTAGTTGCCTATCTTGAGGTGTTAACCCTTCATAGAAGTGTGCAACTATTCTCCAAGTTTTGAAACCATGGTGAGGACAGGTATTAAGTAGTTCCTTATATCTATCCCAACATTGGTAAAGGGTTTCCCCTTGTTTCTGAGAGAAATCAGAAATTTGTCTTTTAAGAGAATTTGTTCTATGGGTAGGAAAAAATTTTTTCAAAAATTGTTGTTTCATCTCATCCCATGAACTAATGGAATTCGACCTCAAATTTTGTAGCCATGTTCTAGCTTTATCTTTTAAAGAAAAAGAAAAAAGCTTTAATCTAATGGTGTTTATGCTACAATTTGGGTCAGTGTAGGAGCTACATACCTCTTCAAAGAGTTTCAAGTGGGAATATGGGTTCTCCATGTCAAGGCCATGAAAAGTGGGTAGAAGTCGAACAAAACTTGGTTTGAAATTGAAATGGATTGAATCTGGAGGAGAAACTACACAAGATGGTGCACTAGTCCTTACCGGATTCATGTAGTTTCCGAGGGTTCTTCGTTGGTTTTGATCATTTTGTTGCGAACGGTTGTCCCCTTCATCCGTGAATATTTCCTCATGATTGTTGGCCATGTTTTCTAAGGAAGATGATGTTTTTCTAACAAGTCTACCACTAGATGTTCGTGACCAAATTTTCATGCAAGAAAGAGAGAAGAAAAGAGAGCAAAAGATGAACACACAAAGAAAAAAAAATTTAGATCTAAGATGAGAAAAGAGAATACTTCCAATTTTGCACGCCAATTTTTACCTTCCCCGGCAACGGCGCCAAAAACTTGACACAACTAAAAAAGGATTGTCTCCCAAGTATAGGAGTGTCGAAGTAATAAACCCGGTAAGACCGGGGTCGATCCACGAGGAAGGGAATTTAAGCGTTACAAATTATAAGCTAAGCAAATGTGATATGGATGATTCAAAGAGGTGACAAGATAATATCAACAAGTATAAGTAAAGAACAAGTTAATAAATGAGAATAACTAAAACACAAGAGAAATTAACACAATAATAATGAGAGCTAAGGTTAGGGGATCCGCCCTTGATATTTCAAATAAGGATAATTAACCCATTTTAGTTATATGAATTATATTTGTTTCGTTACCAATATTTATACCACTTCTTGTAAATGGGTTCAAGCATCCAATGTGCCAATCACCATATGTCTACAACAAATCAAGGTTCCTAACTAGATTCCTGTCGGTAAGGAAGAACCATACATCATCTAGAAAGGATCCAAACATTTGATGTGCCAAAGATTGTCTACAATGGATCAAGACCTCCACTTTACGAGTGGTGTCAAGAGTGATTAAGAAATTAAATATAAATCATATTGAATAAACATCATAAGATTAAGATTATTAAGCGCATATTAAGGGTTAGAGAATCCTTATTCTCATATCAAGGGTTTCACCCTTTCACCTTAGCAAAAGAGAAATTAGAAGAACATTATAATAGAAATAAAATAAAATGTAAGAAAAAGAAAATTCATTAATAACATAAACACACAAATACAAAACAAGATCCTAGCCAAAGCCAAAATGATCCAGCCAAGGCCAAGATGCCCTAATGGGTCACAAGGTACCTCTATTTATAGATACATCCAGGGGCAAACTTGTCAAATTACAAGGGCATAATTGTCAAATATTAGTTGTAAATATCTTTGACAATTGAGATCATTAGGCACCGACTTTGACCATCGATTTTGACATTGAAATATTGAGAATTTTAATCACATGTCTTCATGAAAGTTAAATATATTTCTCTCAGCTTTCTATAACATATTGATTTGCACAATTTGGATACGTATTTTGAGAGATACGGTCCAAATACTGAGGCCTGGTCAGACTAGGCTGAAACTGTAGATGGGTTCACTTCAAGCCCAATTTTGGTCCACTAAGAGCCCGAATTTGATGATGCTCGTGAAATGCAATCTTGTAGACAATTGAATCATCTTTCCAAAATATTAATTTTTGCACCATTCTGATCTATAAATAGAAATTTATGCCCATTTTACCGAACCTACAACAAAACCAAAATTAAGAGAAATTAATTCCAAAAATGCAAATGCTACAAATATGCTTAAGTTGAGGAATTTAATGACACTATTAATGCAATATGATGAATTAAACTCTTATTAAACATGCATATTTAAGTGTTCATCACCAGGCCCTATAGCAGAGATGCTTGAAGCAAAATTGAAAGAAAATGGGATAATTGATCTTGCACCCTACAGCCTTGCAAGTCTATATCAGTTGGCGACAGAAGTGATTCAAACTCATTGTTGCAATCAGGATCTCAAAAAGCACATGAAGCAGATTGAGAAAACTTCTCTTGCAAAATACTACAACGAAAAGCCACAACAATTGGGATGTTCTCATCTTTCACCTTGCAAGTGCAAAAAAGAGAAAGACTAAGTATCGTTTTGTCAAAAATCGAAAATTTCTGAAGCAATCATGCAAATGTTTTATTTGTGGAAAGAATGGACATTTTGCCAAGCAATACAGGAAGAGAAAGAAAGCTCCTATCAGACTTCTTCAAATTATCAATCAACTAGAATTTTCGGATGATTGGTATTACTAGTCAGATGATCCAGATGATGATTTGTTCTCAATTGAGGTCCAATCAGATGATTCAGAAGTTGAAACTAGTAGTGCATCTGAAGTCATCATGAACATTCCCCGTGATGTGCCTATTGATCTTCCTATGCAGTTTGGTCCAATTTTTCGTCCCCATGTAAAAGTGTTAATTCAAATTTCTGAATAAGAACAAATTGCACTCTCTGCACTCATCGATACAGGAGTAGTTTCCTCTATCATTCATAGCAGCTATCTTCCTAAGTCTCCATTCATTCCTACAACAGTTCGTTTTTCAGCCGCTAGTGGAGATTTATTTCAAAGTAGCAAATGCACTAGAGCTATTAATCTATTACCATTTCATAAAAGGCATAGCTTTTTTGTATTTGATCAGTCAGGCGAAGATCTATTACTTGGGATGGATTTCCCAAGTATTCTCTCTCTGTTCACTTTTCATATTGAAGGATTTGCATTCACTATGCTTGATCCTATCACTCAAAACTCTCGTTCTTGTCTTTTACCGTGGATAGAGAAATTCTCCATCCTCAAGAGGGGTGAAAATGTCAAATCTCTTGCTCCAAAGTTTGAAACAGAGCACAAAGAACTTCTTGAATACTGTGGAGATGTTCCAAACAAGTTTTGGTGATGAGAACAATACATTGTTTCTCTTTCTTACAAAGATAATTGGGATATGCCTCATCAAATAGCTTCTCATCCAGGATTACCACATGATGAAGATCTTTGCACAGAACAAATCTCTGAGCTACTCAAAATAGATCTCATCAGACCTTCAAAATCTGAATGGGTAAGTCAAAGTTTCTATGTCAACAATCGAGTAGAACGTGTTCGTGGAAAGAAAAGATTCTATATTGATTGCAGAAACTCAATGACTGTTTGCGTGATATTCGATATCCTATTCCAAGAAAGATTTGTCTCTTAAAGAGGATGGCTAATTCAAAGATCTATTCGAAGTTCGATATGAAGTCAAGATTTTGACAAGTGGGAGTCAAAAAAGAAGATCGCTATAAAACAGCTTTCATAGTGCCACATGGTCATTATGAGTGGAATGTGATGTCTTTCAGTCTCAAGAATGCTCCTTCAGAATATCAGCACATAATGGATGATGTGTACAAAGACATAATAAAATTTTGCCTTGTATACATTGACGATGTCATTATCTTCAGCAATAATGAAGTAGATCATATCCATCATCTTAAACAGTTCAAGAGTTTAACTTTTGAGCATGGCTTGGTCTTATCCGAAAGAAAGATGTTCATTGGAATCCCAGAAATAGATTTTCTTGGATTGCATATCAAAGATGGCTACACAACGCGATTGCCACATATTGCTGAAATTATATTCTTATTCCCCGACAAGTTGACAAGCAGAAAGATGATTCAACTTGGGAATTGTCAATTATGCAGGAGATTATAAAAAGAATTTGTCCATATACACGAGCAAAATCTCAAGGCATATGAAAAAGAAAGCAGTAGCATGGTCAAACGTAGCAACTCAAGCTGTGATTGATTTGAAAGGAAAATGCAGGTCTCTTCCTCCTTTAAAGATTCCTGACAAGGGACAGCTCATCTTACAGACAGAGGCAAGCGACAAATTTTGGGGTGCAGTGCTACTCGAGCAAGAAGGGAGCTACAGAAGAAACAACACTATCTTTCATCCAAGAAAGAGGCGTTAGCAGTCCTCAACGCTATAAAAAAATTTTAATTTTATCTCTCTTGAAGAATTTGTAGTAGAAACATACTACAAATATTTCGAAGGATTCCTCAGAAGAAGAAAAGGCAAAATTCCAGATCCTCAGCTTGCTAGATGGTCAGAGTCTCTTTCGAGATTCAAGTTCACTATTCGTTACATCAAAGGTGAATCAAACGTGCTAGCAGATTTTCTATCCAAACCATTTCCTAGTCTAATACAAGTGATCATAATGCTTCTAGTTCTTCTAAGCCACACATGCTGGGTCAGGATGCTTTTGAAAGAAGATAGGAAGGTCTCAAAAAGAGAAAACTTCCTCAAACTTTAAAAGATTATAAAGGCAAGACAAAGGTGGAAACAAAAGAATATTCTTATGATCTTCCGCTATTATGTTCTCTATTGCCTCCAGAAATCAAAGCAGATATTGAAGATCGAGTGTTTTATGCACGTGATTATCCAAAAACATCAGACAAAACTTTTGGAAGGACGTGGGATCTCTTATATCAATGCATGATGAGTCCTAGCACGGAAGAAATAAGGTTTCAACTACTTTCTCCTTCACCAAATCCAGATCAAGTCTTCGGGATGGTCTACCAAATCTCTCCAAATTTTCATGTTGTCCCTGATAAAGACACAAATTGGGGTCATTCAGTCATACCTGAAGCTTCTTCTCTACGCTACTATTCCTATTGGTTATTGTTCAACCTACATCCAATAGCGATGGCTTTTGATCCTGTACTAATTCATAGGAGCAGAAGGTGTAATCCTAATCGATAGTTTGATCAAATGTTCTCTCCCATCTTTGAAGATCTCTTGACGCTTACGCTTAAAGGTGGATTTCAAATTGCCCATAAGATGATAATAATTTTTCAGCTAAGAGACATATGGGGAAGAACAAGAGAGCCATTTATTGAGCCAATTATCCATGATCATGTGAGTGAGCATGCAAGAAAAAGATTAGTAGAAGTATATCAAATGCCATTACTGTACTGTACTCACAGTCCTATTTCAGACAATGTTCTCAACTTACCAGATCTCTTTTAGAAAGAGAGGATAAAAAATTTACAGCTCTTGAATCATAGTTCAGATGACGATTCGATTCAGGAATATCAACATGATTACCGTGAATGACTTTGTAGACAAGGAAGAGCTAATGAGATTCAAAATCCTTCATCACCCGAGGAAGATCTTGAAGAACAATGGGAAGATTAGCCACAGCCACAAATGCCTAATGAACCAGTTAATCCACAAGTTCCACCCATCAATCAGGTTCCATGGCAAGATGATTTATTCTTTGACTCAGATGATTATTAAAGCGGAAACAAAGTGGACCCATTAGCGGAAGCATTGGTGAATAGACATAATGTGATATAAAGTAATCAAGCATGAGATGAGTCATGCTAGTGTAATGATGTAATATTGCCTTTATGTGTGAGTTATGCAGTGAGGTGTCCAGTGTAATAATGTTAGTGATAAGATATGAGTTGTAAAGTTGTGTGATGTGACATAAAGTATGGTAAGTCATGTAAAGAAGATTTCTTAGAGATAAAGAAGCATCCTAGCATAGTATCCTGGCTTTGCCTATATAAAGGATACTATGGCTTTGTATGGGGGACACAGAATACTAGCCGAGTCTATTTTAAGTCTATCCTTTGTGTAAACCCTATCCCTAGTAATGGTATCAGAGCTTGTACTCTGAGCTTCTTTGTTTTTATGGTATCAGAGCTCTAGCTCTACTTCTTTTTTAATTCAGACCTTCAAAAATCAGAATGGGGAAGTCAAGCTTTCTATGTCAACAATCAAGCAAAACGTGTTCGTGGAAAGAAAAGATTCTGTATTGATTACAGAAAGCTCAATGACTATTTACATGATATTCGATATCCTGTCCCAAGAAAGATTTGTCTCTTAAAGAGGATGGCTAATTCAAAGATCTATTCGAAGTTCGATATGAAGCCAGGATTTTGGCAACTGGGAGCCAAAAAGAAGATCGCTACAAAACAGCTTTCTTACAAAGATAATTTCTAGAGGCATTAGAGACGAAATCATTTTCTGGAAATTTAAACATGTTAATGGATCCGCCATATCTCACTGAATGAGATATAGGAAGGAAATGAGTTTTGGGCATATGAGTGCAAGATCTAAGATTCTTGCCTTCCAGTTGACACTTTTCACAAGGATAGATAGGAACTGATTCTCTTAGAAAATAAACTGATGTTCTGCCAACATAACTGGTTCACAAGGGTAGAAGTTATCCTGGTTTTTCTATTTTGGGGTTGTCATGGTCAATTTGAGGCTTGTTACTCTGCTCATACTCATTAATCCATTTGGGAGGAAAAACTAGCTAATTTTGCTTGAAAGTTTGAGGCTGAATGATTATACCATTACCAGTGAGTCTAGCAATAGGAAAACTTCTCTTGCAAAATACTGCAGCAAAAAGCCACAAGAATTTGGATGTTCTCATCTATCACCCGGCAAGTGCAAAAAAAGAGAAGAATTCTAAGAAGAAATTTTCCAACTCCTGGAAGTAGAGCATAAAAGCAAGTATCGTTTTGTCAAAAAGCGAAAATTTCCAAAGCAATCAGGCAAATGTTTTTTTTGTGGAAAAAAGGGACATTTTGCCAGGCAATGCAGAACGAGAAAGAAATCTCCTATCAGACTTCTTCAACTTATCAATCAGCCAGAATTTTTAGATGCTTGGTATTAATGGTCAGATGATCCAGAAGAAGCTTTGTTCTCAATTGAGGTCCGGTCAGATGATTCAGAAATTGAAACTAGCAGTGCATCTGAAGTCATTTTGAATTTCTGAGTTAGAAGTCGTGATTCAATTGAGGCTATCTAGAGTGAAGAAATATAGAATGAGGATACTTTTCTGTTGTGGTGTGAATGCTCGAAAAGAAAGCCAAGGTGGCAAGAGAAAAAGAGCTAAGATCCATAAGAAAAGTTATACTCATCGAAACAAGAGTAGTTTCCTCTATCATATTCATAGCAGCTGTCTTCCAAAGTCTCTATTCATTCCTACAACAGTCCATTTTCAGCCGCTAATGGAGATTTGTTTCAAAGTAGCAAGTGCACTAGAGCTATTAATCTATTGTCATTTCATAAAAGGCATAGCTTTTTTGCATTTGATCAGTTAGGCGAAGATCTATTGCTTGGGATGGACTTCCTAAGTATTCTCTCCCCATTCACTTTTCATCCTGAAGGATTTGCATTCACTATACTTGATCCTATCACTCAGAACTCTTGTTCTTGTCTTTTACTATGGATAGAGAATACAAGATAGCTTTCATCGTGCCATATGGTCATTATGAGTGGAACGTGATACCTTTCGATCTCAAGAATGCTCCTTCAGAATATCAGCATAGAATGGATGATGTGTGCAAAGACATAATTAAATTTTGTCTTGTATGCATTGAGGATGTCCTTATCTTTAGCAATAATGAAGGAGATCATGTCCAACATCTTAAACAATTCAAGAGTTTAACTTTTGAGCATGGCTTTGCCTTATATGAAAAGAAGATGTTCATTGGAATCCCAGAAGTAGATTTTCTTGGATTCCATATCAAGGATGGCTACACAACGCCAATGCCACATATTGCTAAAAAGATATTCTTGTTCCCTTACAAGTTGACAAGCAGAAAGATGATTCAACAATTCTTGAGAATCGTCAATTATGCGGGAGAATATATAAAGAATTTGTCCAGATACACAAGCAAAATCTCAAGGCATATAAAGAAAAAAGCAGTAGTATGGTTAGACAAAGCAACTCAACCTGTGATTGATTTGAAAAAAAAATACAGGTCTCTTCCTCCTTTAAAGATTGATGAAAGCACAAATTGGGGTCATTCAGTCATACCTGAAGCTTCTTCTTTGGGCTACTATTCCTATTGGTTATTGTTCAATCTATATCCCATAGTGATGGTATTTGATCCTGTAATAATTCACAAGAGGAGAAGGTATAATCCTAATCGATGTTTTGATCGAATGTTCTCTCCAATCTTAATTTGAAGATCTCTTAACGCTTACGCTCAAAGGTGGATTTCAAATTATCCGCAAGATGATAATAATTTTTCAGCTAAGAGACATATGGGGAAGAACAAGAGAGCCATTTATTGAGCCAATTATCCATGATTATGTGAGTGATGATATCCAGATGTATTGGGAAGGATGTCTGTATGTAAGAAAAAGATTAGTAGAAGTCTATTAAATGCCATTACTGTTCTGTACTCACAGTCCTGTTTCAGACAATGTCCTCAACTCACCAGATCTCTATTACAAAGAGGGGATAAAAAATCTATAGCTCTTGAATGACAGCTCAGATAATGATTAAATTCAAGAATATCGACATGATTACCATGAATGGCTTTGCCGACAAAGAAGAGCTAATGAGATTCAAAATCCTTCACCACCATGGGAAGATCTTGAAGAGCACTGGGAAGATTGGCCACAGCCACAAATGCCTAATCCACAAGCTCCACCCATCAATCAAGTTCCATGGCAAGATGATTTCTTCTTTGACTCAGATGAAGATTAAAGCAGAAGCAAAGTGGACCTATTAACGGAAGCATTGGTGAAGAGACATGATGTGATATAAAGTAATAAAGCATGAGATGAATCATGCTAGTGTAATGATGCAGTATTGTCTTTATGTGTGAGTCTATTGTAAGTCTATCCTTTGTGTAAACCCTATCCCTAGTAATAGTATCAGAGCTTGTACTCTGAGCTTCTTTGTTTTTATGGTATCAGAGCTTGTACAAAGATCTTCATCATGTGGTAATCTTGGATATGATGTTGTTTGATGAGGCATCTCCCAATTATCTTTGTAAGGAAGAGAAACAAAGTATTGTTCTCGTGACCAGAACTTGTTTGAAACATCTCCACAGCATTCAAGAAGTTCTTTATGGTCTATTTCGAACTTTGGCATTAGAGATTTGACAATTGCCCACCATCTTCTCAAGGATCCAAGAAATCTTGAGACAAGTCGAAGAGTGACTGCTCTTTTGCTAAGATGTGGAGCACACTGAATTTCTCCTTCTGCCCAGGCTAGCATCTTTTTGAAATATGTTGGTCTTTCTTCTAGTTTTAAATCATCAATATTCCAAAAAGTTTTTACATTTGGAGCATTAGGCAACTGAATTACTCTTCTTGATTTTCTTGATTTTGGTTTTCACTGACGTTTACTGAAGAAGAAACTCCTGATGTTTCTCCTATGCTCATGTCTGGTTTGAATTGAGGAGTTCTTTGCCTGAATCTACCAGTAGTATCAACATATGTTAGATTTGCAGGGATATGAGGCTGCTCTATCATATCTGGTTCAAAAACTGAGGAAGAGGAAGAATCTGAGGAATTGTTTAATCCATCTGATGTAGAATTAGATTGATCATCATCCTAACCAGAGGCATGAATAGGCCAAGGCTGCACATGTGGCATATCATAATTTCTCCAAAAGCCTTTGATACTGTTGCCTGTAGGACTTTCTTCCCAAATATCTGTATTTTTTCTCGAGTTATCTTTCTTCTAAGAAATCTTCTTTTTCTTCTTTTGCTCAAAGTATCTCCGCTGCTCCTCAGGAACTTGATTAAGAAAATAGTCACTGTCAACTCCAGTGCTAACAATCATGTTGATTGGATGAGGCTTTTCATGAGCATCTAAAAGTTGCTTAACTATAAGCCGGTGGACTTTCTTCAATCTCCTGCTCATACTCATTAATCCATTTAGAGGGCGTAAGCATTTGGATGTTCGCATCTTTCACCTTGGAAGTGCAAAAAAGAGAACATCCAAACGCTCAAAGGTGGATATCAAATACTCCACAAGATGATAATAAGCTAACTGGTTCCCTAATACAAAGCCATGGTATCATTTATATAGGCAAAGCCTGGATACTATGCTAGGATGCTTCCTTATCTCTAAAGAATCTCCTTTACATGACTCACCATACTTTATGTCACATCACACTACTTTATAACTCATATCTTATCACTAACATCATTACACTGGACACCTCACTACATGACTCACACATAAAGACAATATTACATCATTACACTAGCATGACTCATCTCATGCTTTATTACTTTATATCACATCATGTCTATTCATATATATATATGTATATGTTTATATATAGATATATTATGTGATTTTGTAGGTAATGAAAAAGTATATATATATGTTTGGATCTTCTCTTGGAGTGGCATTTTTCAGCTTGCATTATATTTCACATTCTAACATTCTTGGATCTTCTATGAATTAACTTTTTACCATTGTTAAACTTTATGCTCTGTTTTTTTTTCTCTCTCTCTTTTTTTTTTTTGGTTTTTGGTGTTTAGCTAATTGTTAGTTAGTTCATTTGCAATGACATTCGTGCAAAGCCAAGAGGTAACTTTAGCTCTCCTAACATTGGTAGGAAAATTTTCTTCAAGTGGCTGGACCTTTCTTACAAGGTTTGGGCATCTAGCTTTGATATTTCACTATTTTATATATTTGTTTATTTACTTTTTTAATAAGAAATAATGGACAACAAGTTGAAAGTCTATTGTTTTTTCATATATGATCATTCTTCTTTGAAAGGCATGTTTGAGAAGACAATTGTTTATTTGAGTTGGTTCAAGAAAGAGAATTAATCTTGATTATTTCAGTGAAGCCAAACTTGCACTTGGAGAGGTGCCATGATATCTCATACGATACATATGGCTTATATAATTTGCACTTTTACTTTTCCTAATAGAATTCTCTTGTGTGAAAACCAACATTTGTTTACTTAGCTTCACTTGCACTTAATTGTATGTGTGGTGAAGGTTAGTTTAGTTATTAAGGTGTTTGATTAATTAAAATGGTGCAGAAAATATATCATCAAGTGGGATTCAAACCCTTTTCCTCTTTAACAAAGAGGTAAGAATGCTTTAACCACTGAACAATTCTAATTATGCTACATAATGTGAGCGAGACTTCTTACTTAAATTAGTTAGGTTTCCTAGAAATGTGTGCTTATTAAGCGTATCACCAATTCACTTAATTATTGACTTTTCTATTGTTTATATTGTTCTTAATATTAATCTATTTCAATCTTTATGTTATTGTTTATTTTTATATTCATTTATGTATAGAACTATTATTTCAATTTATAAAGTTAGTTTTTACATTGTTTAACATTTATATGCAAGGGGCAAATTTGTCTTTCCTCTAATTTTCATTTTAGAAGCGCATATACACACGGGCGCACACACTCGCACACACTGATCCTCCAAGTAGATTTTGTGTTCTTCTATCCTAAAGTTAATTTTTTAAACCTGGTTATGGTGATGTTCATTTTGTAGTTACCATAAACAAAGTTGAGGCATTGCATGAATTATTCAAGAAGCTTAGTCTATGATGGTAGGCCAATTCACAAGGTAACAGAAATGGTAAAATACTGTGTTATTCAATTTTTGTTGACATCAATAATTTGTTTATTATTATTATATATATATATATATATATTTTTTTTTTTTTTTTTTTGCAAAGGAAAAGCTAAATTGAGGCATTGCATGAATTATTCAAGAAGCTTATTCTATGAGGATAGGCTAATTCACAAGGTAACATAAAATGGTAAAATACTGTGTTATTAGATTTTTGTTGACATCAATAATTTATTTATTTATGTAATTTTTTTTGGTGAAGGAAGAGCTTTAGTTGCCATTACTTAGAACTACGGCTGGCGAAAATTATTTTCTATTTTTCTCTTTATTATTTGAATTAATATTAGTTGTTTGTTGGAATTTTGGCAGCTTCTATAATTTTTGCCAATTCAATTATAATTTCGTACTAATTTTTTCTTTAATTTCTTTAGAAAGGTATTTAACTAACAGCCATTCCATGATGGATAAAAGTTGGGTGCATTTTAGAAGGTTTTTAGTATAAAACATTACATTGACAATAAATGCCATGCACAGCTATAAGAAAAAACTAATGGCTTTTTTTTAGGCTTTTCTGTAGAAATAGTAAAGAGTATCTTGCTGGAGTTAAAAGCTTTGTGAAAATGGCCAAGTCTAGGGCAGGAAAATAGGAATTACTTAGATGTCCATGTCAAAATTGTCAAAATTTGTGCCATGAAAAGGTTGAAATAGTGGAACTATATTTGGTGAAATATGGGATGGACTTGTCATATACAACTTGGATTTGGCATGGGGAACAAATGGGTGTAAAACGTATTGATGTGGAAAAGATTGAGACACATAATCATTCTATAGATACATATAGGGATGATGAAGACTTCTCTCAAACCATTGATGAGCAACAAAATGAACGTTTTTCCAATTTTGTAGATGATGCTAAAACCCTATTGTACCCTGGATGCATAACTTATACTAGGTTATCGGCAACCATTGTCTTATATAAGTATAAGTCAATGTATGGCCATTCTACTAAGAGTTTTGATAAACTCTTAGAGATATTGTCTGGAATGTTACCAAAAGATAACAAAATTCTAAAGTCTACACGTGTAGTTGAGTAACTATTAAAATCATTTCAACTTGATTGTGATAAGATACATGCTTGTAGTAATGATTGTTGGCTATTTAGGAATGACCTAGAAGCAAGTGAAAGTTGCCCTATATATGGATCTTCTAGATGGAAGGTAGATAGTAAAACTCAAAAGATTTATAAAGGCATTCTAGCAAAGGTGTTAACTTATTTTCCAATAATACCAAGGTTTCGTAGGATGTTTGAATCATTATACTTAGCAAAACAACTAAGGTGGCATTACAATCATAGAAGTAGTGATGAGAATATACGACATCCAGTAGATTCCTTGGCATGGAAGATAGTTGATACAAAATGGCCATGTTTCTCATCAGGTCCAAGGAACTTAAGACTAGGTCTTGCAGCAGATGGATTTAACCCTTTTGGTAATTTTAGCTCAACATATAGTTATTGGCCAGCAACGATGGTTACCTATAATCTCCCTCTATGGTTATGTATGACAAAGGAACATATAATGTTAACTTTATTGATTCCAGGGCCTAAACAACTAGGTAAAGACATAGATGTTTATCTACAACCACTTATAGATGATTTGCAACAATTATGGGAGAATGGGGTTGAAGTATTTGATGCATTCACTAAAACAGTATTTAATTTGAAAGCAGTTTTAATGTGGACAATAAATGACTTTCTAGCATATGATAATCTAGCAAGCTATACCACAAAGGGGAAAGTTTCATGTCCTATATGCTATGTTAACACATCCTCACAATGGTTAAAACATAGCAAGAAAACTATCTATATGGGTCATGGGCATTTTCTTCCTCTTATGCACACTTTCCGTACAAAAAAAAAATGGTTTGACGGAAGTCATGAACATAGGGGCAAGCCTAGAATACTATCCGGTTCTCAAATTCTAGATGAGGTGAAGAACATTGAAAATGATTGGGGAAAGATCAAAACAAAACAAGAGGAAGATGCAACATAATGATATGTGGAAGAAAAAGTCTTTTTTTTTTAACTTACCATATTGGGAGGTAATTACTACATTAAACTAAACTTTCTCCATTTTTTTAACTACTAATGTTTTCTGTTATTAATTATATGCTTTATTTATTTATTTATTTATTTTGCAGCATTTAGTCTTGCGCCTTAATTTGGATGTATTGCATATAGAGAAGAATGTATGTGATAGCATTCTTGGAACTTTGCTTAATATGAAAGGAAAATCAAAAGATAGACTTCAATCTCGTATGGATTTGGAGGAGATAGGTTTAAGGCCTGAATTGTATCCAAAAGAAAGAGGGACGAAAACTTATCTTCCACCAGCACCTCATACATTATCTAAGACAGAGAAAAAAAACTTTTTATAAGAAGTTGCTAGATTTAAAGTTGTCGGATGGATACAGTTCAAATATTGGGAGTTGTATATCAATGGATGAGCTTAAATTATAGACCCTAACTAATGCTACAGTTATTATCTGTGGCATTGAGAGGCTTACTTCCAAAAGGGCTGAGAAATGCAATACTAAGGTTATGTGCATTTTTCAATGAGCTATGTTAGAGAGTTTTAGATAGAGAGAAATTAGAAACACTTGAAGAAGAAGTTGCTGAGACTTTATGCATGTTTGAGAGGTACTTTCCTCCATCTTTTTTTGATATCATGGTTCATTTAGCAATCCATTTAGGGCGTGAAGCAAGACTATGTGGACCAGTCCAATATCGTTGGATGTATCCATTTAAAAGGTGATAAATTATCTTATTTATATTCCAAAATTTTTTTTTTGTTATACTTATTCAGATTTTAAGGTAGGATCTCTAATTGTTGATCTATATGTTTTCACATTATTAGATATATAAAGAAATTGAAAGGATTCGTCAGAAATCGTGCAAGACTCGATGGCTGCATTGTAAAATGTTATCTTGCAGATGAATGCTTGAGCTTTTTTAGTGGCTATATGGAACAAGTAGCGGAGATAGACTATCAGTCAAGTGGAAATCAATAATTTGAGCATGACACAAAACTTGAAGGTCGACCCATTTACACAGGAAAGATAATAATGTTAAATGATGAGAAACTATAAGATGCTCATCGATATGTATTATTTAATACATCTGAAGTGGAGCCATATTTACAGTAACTACCTGAACCATTTAATTAAAATGACCTAAGATAAATTATGATAACGCTTTTTCTTTTCAGATTGCACTTAGAGAAATTAAAGTTTGGAGGTCGACGACTTGTAAGAAATGAAAGTTTACTTTGGAGTAAACACTCAAAAGATTTCTCTACTTGGTTTAAGCATAAGGTTGGAATATAAAATATAGATTTATCTTGTTTACTTCTCTATTTATTTCTTACTTTTTGTTCTTTAATTTGAAAATATATTAAGAGCCAAAATAATGAGAACATCTCCACAACAATAAAATGGTCGGCACATGGTCCTCAAAAGCAAGGTATGTCATGCTCATCATATGTCATCAATGGTCGTCGTTATCATAGAAAAGATGATGAGAAGTCTACTCAAACTAGTGGTGTTACAATTGAGGCAACAATAGTTTGTCGAGCTAGCTCAAAAGACACAAATAGTTGTGTTGATACCATTGCTTACTATGGTGTAGCTAAAGATATAATATTGCTTGATTACTATACTTTTCAAATTCAAATACTTGATTGTAAGTGGACTAATATAAAAAATGGTGTTAAGGTTGAAGATGGTTTTACTTTGGTCAATCTTCACCAACGGCAACAACAATTTGAAAGAGACTTCGTCATTTTAGCAACACAATCAAAACAAGTATTTTATTCAAGGGAAAACGAGTTGTCGAATTGGTATGTTGTACTAAGGGCACCACCAAGAGGTTTTCATGACTTGGATGCACATGCTGAGAATTTTGACACATCTTTAAGACCATTGGATCCCTCAAGGCTTGATAAAAACATTGAAGATGAAGATAGTGACTATATGAGAAAGGACTGTGAGGGTATATATGTATAGTGCAAATTGTTCAATTAATATTTGTATATCTTTGGTTGAATCAAGTCAGTCTTAAAAAGTTTAGAATTCTTGTTGGCTCAAAATTTTCCTCTGCTTTTCGGCAGCCCATGAAGCTCAAGATTGAGTCATGCAACTATTGTTGAAATCTTCAGTTTAATGTGTGTTTGTGATTTAAGTCCATAAATTGATGTATGCACTTGGTTATGTTTAATGATTTCTCTTATTTTACTTCGGTACTTTTAAATAAAATTTTATAAAGATGATGTTAAATTTGTATAACTTAATTGACTACAATATGTAATAAATTCACATTGCATCTGACAATAAATCAAAAGAAGAAAATTCGTGTGAAGCCTTTGTCAAATTTGCAATTCATAAATAATAATGATGATGATGAAATAAACAAGGCAGAATTATAAATAAAAACAAATAAACGTGTATTTTGATGAAGAAGTTTGAAAATGAAACAAGAACAAATTGTAATTACAAAGATAAGTGCTTGCTGGATAAGTGAGCTTGTCTGGGGTTGTGAGAAATATAACAGAAAGTAAGAAAAGTTGAGTGAGAGAGAGACTAAGGGGCCGTTTGGTATGGGATGTTAGGGGCTTAGGAATGGGAAAATAATTCCCAACCTGTGTTTGGTTACCATTTTAATTTAAACGTTAGAATCTATGTTTCCCATAGGATTCAGATTACCATCTAATCAATCCCTTCCAGGACTTGAGTTTGAGATACCTTGGAATCACAAACGCGAAGAGAAACAAAAAAAAAATCTCCATCGACAGTGAGAAGGAAAAGAGAAAACATGACAGAGCAACGAAAACGAGAAGTCGATTGAGCAAATGATGAACACTTAAATATGCATGTTTAATAAGAGTTTAGTTCATCATATTGCATTAATAGTGTCATTAAATTCCTCAACTTAAGCATATTTGTAGCATTTGCATCTTTGGAATTAATTCCTCTTAATTTTCGTTTTGTTACAGGTTCGGTAAAATGGGCATAACTCTCTATTTATAGATCAAAATGGTGCAATTCTTAATGTTTTGGAAAGCTGATTCAATTGTCTACAAGATTGCATTTCACAAGCCTAATCAAATTCGGGCTCTTAGTGGACCAAAATTGGGCTTGAAGTGAACCCATCTACAGTCTCGGCCCAGTCTGACCAGGCCTCAGTATTTGGACCGTATCTCCCAAAATATGTATCCAAATTATGCAAATCAATATGTTCTAGAAAGCTGAGAGAAATATCTACAACTTTCATGAAGACATGTGATTAAAATTCACAACATTTCGATGTCAAAATTGATGGTCAAAGTCGGTGCCTAATGATCCCAATTGTCAAAGATATTTACAACTAATATTTGACAATTATGCCCTTGTAATTTGACAAGTTTGCCCCTGGATGTATCTATAAATAGAGGTGCCTTGTGACCCATTAGGGCATCTTGGCCTTGGCTGGAACATTTTGGCTTTGGCTAGGATCTTGTATTGTGTTTTGTGTGTTTATGTTATTAATGAATTTCCTTTTTCTTGCATTTTATTTTCTTTCTATTATAATGTTCTTCTAATTTCTCTTTTGCTAAGGTGAAAGGGTGAAACCCTTGATATGAGAATAAGGATTCTCTAACCCTTAATATGTGCTTAATAATCTTAATCTTATAATGTTTATTCAATATGATTTATATTTAATTTCTTAATCAATCTTGACACCACTCGTAAAGTGGAGGTCTTGATCCATTGTCGACAATCCTTGGCACATCAAATGCTTGGATCCTTTCTAGATGATGTATGGTTCTTCCTTACCGACACGAATCTAGTTAGGAACCTTGATTTGTTGTAGACATATGGTGATTGGCACATTGGATGCTTGAACCCATTTACAAGAAGTGGTATAAATATTGGTAATGAAACAAATATAATTCATATAACTAAAATGGGTTAATTATCCTTATTTGAAATATCAAGGGCGGATCCCCTAACCTTAGCCTTCATTGTTATTGTGTTAATTCCTCTTGTATTTTAATTATTCTATTGTTTATGAACTTTTTATTTTATTTACTATGGTAGGTTCTACCACCTTATGAAATTGTTCTTTAATTTACTATGGTTGGTTATACCACCTATCTCCATGGATGGTTTTACCTCCTCTTGCTTTTTGTTTTATATTTGAATGGTCGGTAATACCACCTACCATCTTACATACTTGTTGATATTATCATGTTACCTCTTGAATCATCCATATCACATTTGTTTAGCTTATAATTTGTAACGCTTAAATTCCCTTCCTCGTGGATCGACCCCGGTCTCACCGGGTTTTATTACTTCGACACTCCTATACTTGGGAGACAATCCTTTTTCGGATGTGTCAAGTTTTTGGCGCCGTTGCCGGGGAAGGTAAAAATTGGCGTGCAAAATTGTAAGTGTTCTCTTTTCTCATCTTAGATCTAAATTTTTTATTTTTGTGTTTTCATCTTTTGCTCTCTTTTCTTCTCCCTTTCTTGCATGAAAATTTGGTCACGAACATCTAGTGGTAGACTTGTTAGAAAAACATCATCTTCCTTAGAAAACATGGCCAACAATCATGAAGAAATATTCACGGATGAAGGGGACAACCGTTCGCAACAAAATGATCAAAACCAACGAAGAACCCTCGGAAACTACATGAATCCGGTAAGGACTAGTGCACCATCTTGTGTAGTTTCTCCTCCAGATTCAATCCATTTCAATTTCAAACCAAGTTTTGTTCGACTTCTACCCACTTTTCATGGCCTTGACATGGAGAACCCATATTCGCACTTGAAACTCTTTGAAGAGGTATGTAGCTCCTACACTGACCCAAATTGTAGCATAAACACCATTAGATTAAAGCTTTTTCCTTTTTCTTTAAAAGATAAAGCTAGAACATGGCTACAAAATTTGAGGTCGAATTCCATCAGTTCATGGGATGAGATGAAACAACAATTTTTGAAAAATTTTTTCCTACCCATAGAACAAATTCTCTTAAAAGACAAATTTCTGATTTCTCTCAAAACAAGGGGAAACCCTTTACCAATGTTGGGATAGGTATAAGGAACTACTTAATACCTGTCCTCACCATGGGTTTGAAACTTGGAGAATAGTTGCACACTTCTATGAAGGGTTAACACCTCAAGATAGGCAACTAGTAGAATTAATGTGTAATGGAGAATTTAAAGAAAAAGACCCTGAGGAAGCACTTGACTTCCTAGATTCCTTGGCAGAAAAGGCACAAAATTGGGACACTGCTGGCACCTATGAGGTACCAGGCAAGGCCCCAACCTCGACATCCAATAGAGGCATTTACAACCTTAGGGAAGACCATGACCTTCAAGCCAAATTTGCATCCCTAGCTAGAAAAGTCGAGGCTTTAGAGATGAAAAAGAGTGGTCAATTGAAATCTATTCAAGAAAATGTCTGTAACATTTGTGATGACAATGACCATTCTACTGATGATTGCCCAACTTTGCCTGCCTTTAGGGAATGTCTCCATGAAGAAGCCAATGCCTTGAACACTTTCAAAAGGCCAAATCACAATCCATATTCACAAACCTACAATCCTGGTTGGAGAAATCATCCAAATTTTAGCTGGAAAAATGACAATCATGCACAATCTTCACAAGTCCCTTTTCAAACACGACAAAATTTTCAAAATTCTCATGATCATGCATATGCTCCTCCTCCTAGGAATGACTTTGAAGAAACATTGCATTCATTCATTACAAAGCAAGAGACTTTCAATAGTCAAACTGCTCAAACATTAGCAAATTTGTCAGAAACTCTTGCAAAATTTGCATCGACATTTAGCATCCAAGAGAAGGGAAAATTTCCTTCTCAAACATTGCAAAACCCCAAAGATCAATCTAACTCAAATGCAAGAAGTTCAAGTAACCATTACTTTGACCAAGCCAAGTCAGTCATGACCCTTCGCAATGGTAAGATTGTTGAAAAACACATTCCTGACCCTTGTGAGAAAGAAGAAGAATCGATCTCTAAAGGGCAGGAAGAGGCTGCTAAACCAACACCTAGCGAAGAGGAAACCATATCCTCATCTGTGCCTCCATTTCCTCAAGCATTAGCCACACAAAAGAAGCAAACTCATAGTTCTGAAATCTTTGAAATTTTCAAACAGGTAAAGGTCAACATTCCCTTGCTTGATGTGATCAAACAGGTACCTTCTTATGCAAAATTTTTGAAGGACTTGTGCACTGTAAAAAGAAAACTAAATGTGAAAAAGAAGGCCTTTCTAGCTGAGCAAGTAAGTGCTATTCTTCAAAATAATAATACAGTGAAATATAAGGATCCAGGTTGTCCTACAATTTCATGTGTTATTGGAGACCATAAAATTGAACAAGCTTTACTTGATCTTGGTGCTAGTGTGAATTTGCTTCCATATTCGGTTTTTCAAAAACTCAATCTAGGTGAGTTAAAACCGACTTCTGTGACTCTTTTGCTTGCTGATAGATCAATTAAAGTACCAAGAGGAGTAGTGGAAGATGTATTAGTTCAAGTTGATAAATTCATTTATCCAGTGGATTTTATCGTCTTGGACACACAACCAGTGGAAGTAGCAATTCAATTCCTGTTATTTTAGGGCGTCCATTTCTAGCTACTCTAATGCTTTGATTAATTGCAGGAATGGAGTCATGAAGCTATCATTTGGGAACATGACATTGGAACTTAATGTTTTCAATATGTGCAAACAACCAAATGAAGAAGAAGATGAAATTGATGAGGCCAATGTAATTGAATCTATTGTGGAAGATCACATCCAAAAAGGGAGTTCTTCTGACCCTTTGGAAACTTGTTTAGTGAATTCGTTAGAATCAAGTACGGAACTAGAACATGATCTTTCTAATATGTGTTCTTTACTGGATTGTGCACAGGTAATGGAAAAAGGCTCAAAATCAAGATTTGAAGAATTGGGGCAAATGAATGAAAGCAAGGAAGAGGAAGCTCCTAAGTTAGAATTGAAGCCCTTACCTGAAGGACTGAAATATGCATATCTTGGGGAGAATCAGACATATCCGGTGGTAATTTCTTCATCCCTCACAGGTGAGCAACAAGGTAAGCTGATAGAAGTGCTTAAAAGGCATAAAAATGCAATTGGGTGGACTTTAAAAGATATAAAAGGCATTAACCTTTAATTTGCACACATAGAATACATTTAGAGGAAAATGCCAAAACATCTCAACAACCTCAAAGGAGATTAAATCCACACATGAAAGAGGTCATTAGGGCTGAAGTTCTCAAACTACTTGATGTGGGAATTATCTATCCTATTTCTGATAGTAAGTGGGTAAGCCCTACACAAGTAGTACCTAAGAAATCTGGCATTACAGTTAGTTAAAAATGAAAAGGGTGAATTATTGCCAACTCGTGTCTCATCTAGTTGGAGGATGTGCATTGATTATAGAAAATTAAATGCTGTCACTAGAAAAGACCATTTTTCCTTACCCTTCCTTGACCAAATTCTTGAAAGAGTAGCAGGACACCCCTACTACTGCTTTCTTGATGGATACTCAGGCTATTATCAAATTCCCATTGCACTTGAAGACCAAGAAAAAACTACATTCACGTGCCCCTTTGGCACTTTTGCATTTAGGAGAATGCCTTTTGGACTTTGTAATGCTCCAGCTACTTTTCAAAGATGCATGCTAAGCATTTTTAGTGATATGGTCGAGCATTGTTTAGAAGTTTTCATGGATGATCTAACTGTCTTTGGAAACTCTTTTGATAATTGTCTCGAAAACTTAGAAAAAGTCCTAAAAAGGTGTGTAGAAAAAGGTCTTATTTTGAATTGGGAAAAATGTCATTATATGGTCACTTCAGGAATTGTTTTAGGTCATGTGGTGTCTTCTAAAGGAATTGAAGTGGATAAAGCAAAAGTGGAATTTATTTCCCATTTGCCTCCACCAAAAACAGTTAAAGAGGTTCGTTCATTCTTAGGGCATGCTGGATTTTATAGGAGGTTCATAAGAAATTTCAGTGCTATATCTAAACCTCTTTGCAACCTCTTAATAAAAGATACTTCCTTTGAATGGACTCAAGAATGTCAAAATGCCTTTGATACACTAATTGGACTTTTGCTCCAATTATGCAATCTCCTGATTGGTCCTTGCCTTTTGAATTGATGTGTGATGCAAGTGACTATGTAGTTGGTGCTGTCTTAGGACAAAGAAAGAAGGTAAGCCTTATGTGATATACTATGCAAGTAGGACTTTAAATGATGCACAAATGAATTATACAACATCTGAAAAAGAACTACTTGCAGTAGTATTTGCATTGGACAAATTTTGATCTTATTTAATTGGTTCTCCGACGATTGTCTACACTGACCATGTAGCTGTGAGATATTTAATGTCTAAATAGGATGCAAAACCTAGAATGATACGGTGGATTTTATTGCTCCAAGAATTCAACATCACAATAAATGATAAGAAAGGAGCCGAAAATGTCGTTGCTGATCATCTTTCAAGACTAACGACAGAGACATTAATTGAAACTTCACCTATCAATGATTCTTTTCCTGATGAATTCTTATTTTCCGTTGCTACTGTACCTTGGTTTGCTAATATTGTAAATTTTCTTGCGACAGGGAAAATGCCACCTCATTGGAAAGCTCAAGACAAAAGAAAATTTTTAATCGAGGTGAAAAAATTTTACTGGGATGATCCGTATCTTTTCAAATATTGTCCGGATCAAATAATAAGAAGATGCATACCCGACAATAAGGTAAGTAGTGTCATTAACTTTTTCTTCTGCAGCTGTGAGGACATTTTTCATCTAGAAAAACAGCTGCTAAAATCTTACAATGTGGATTTTATTGGCCCACTTTATTTAAAGATGCACATGCATTTTGCAAACGTGTGAAAATTGTCAAAAATTGGGATCCATGTCAAAAAGAAACATGATGCCTTTGAATCCCATTCTTGTTGTTGAAATCTTTGATTGTTTGGGTATTGATTTTATGGGACCCTTTCCACCGTCATTTGGTTTGGTGTATATCCTTGTTGCAGTAGACTATGTTTCAAAATGGGTCGAGGCAACTCCATGTCGAAACAATGACCACAAAACAGTTGTCAAATTCTTGAAAGAGAATATCTTGAGTAGATTTGGAATTCCTCGAGCCATTATTAGTGATGGGGGTAGACATTTTTGTAACAAACCATTTGAAACATTAATGAAGAAATATGGAATAACCCATAAAATTTCTACACCTTATCACCCACAAATAAGTGGACAAGTTGAATTAGCTAATAGGGAGATAAAACAGATCTTAGAAAAAACGGTTAACCCAAATCGTAAAGATTGGTCTTTAAGACTTAATGATGCACTTTGGGCTTACCGAACTGCTTTCAAAACATCATTTGGAATGTCTCCTTATAGATTAGTTTATGGAAAACCTTGTCACTTGCCGGTGGAAATTGAACATAAAGCTTATTGGGCCATTAAAACATTTAACACAAACTTGAATGATGCTTACAAGTTACGAAAACTCCAACTGAGTGACTTGAAGAAATCCAGGATGAGTCTATGAAAATTCCTAAAAATCTACAAAGAAAAAATGAAGGTTTTTCATGACAAATCCATTGTTAGAAAATCTTTTGAATCCTTCACAAAAAGTTCTTTTGTATGATTCAAGATTGCATTGTTTCCTGGTAAACTGCGGTCTCGTTGGACTGTCCTTTTATTGTTTAAAAATGTTTTCCCTCATGGACATTGAAATTGAAACCCAAAGAATGGTAATGTGTTTTTAAATGTTAATGGACGAACGGTTAAAACCATTCTTTGAAAATTTTGCCCACTAACGAAGAGTCCATTGCTTTAATCGATCCTTTTTAAGGATTGGTTTTTCCCGGTCAAGTGGCGGATACGGTACTCCGTGACATTTAAAGTCGGTTTTTCAGTTCCCTAAATTCTATTGCTCACTTTGCATCCATTTTCTTTTCTTCTCTGTCATTTTATTCACATGGATACCATTCTCTCAAAATTGCACAAACATTTTCCCTCTCTTCCTCAAAATGATTTGCTTAAAATTTATAAAGCTCGTGCAGAAAGACTAAGGTTGTTGATGCGTAAAGGTATTCCTGCTGATTTAAGATGGTTAATTGAAGCCAAGGTTCGATTTTCCTATGAATTTTCAGATAATCCTGTGTCCCACATGCCAGGTTTGGGAAAAAGCTCTTATGCCAAAAAGCGAAGAGCGAAAAGGTTACAAGTTTGTCCCAGATGTGCAAGATGGACTTGTAACCAGCGTTGCCGCTCCTTGGGATCTTTGTCTAACAATCGAGAGGATAAACTACAGTTCATCAAGAATGGACTGAGTAAGGAGTCTTTGGATGATATCCGAACGACTCTTGAGACGCATTCTTGTGGCCTTGTGCAGCGTGAAATTTTTAATTTGTGGACACAATTCCGAGATGAGCAGGAACGCTATAGTCTTGGGAATCTGACTCAAAACGACCCTGTTTGCCAGTTTATAAGAAAACTGGATGGGAAGCATATCCCCAACTCATAGAAGGTGTTTAAGCCGTTTCTTGACGTAAAACCAGAGGAAGATGTGAGCCACAGTCACAACTACCTGTACATATGCATGCGTGCCATCATTTTTGAATTTTAATACCTCATTGCTGTCATTTTTGAATTTTTATCTTTTGTTTGACTTTTGGTGTCTTATTTCATCATCTTTTGACCTTCTCTATGCATTATTGTCATATTTTTCAAAAAGCAACCGAGCTACCTATTTAGATGTCATCATTAGCATACCTTTTTGCACTCCATAAATACCACATCTCTTGTTCTCTTCTTCACACATAGTTAAAGAGTTGCATAGACATGGAGGGAACTTCACAACGTCGAATCCAAAGGATATGTGTATTCTGCGGATCTCGACCGGGTAAAAGTGAGGAGTTTGTAGAAGTAGCAAACTATCTTGGTAGGCTACTGGCTGAAAGAAAGATTCATGTGGTTTATGGGGGAGGTAGCCTCGGGTTAATGGGTTGTGTGTAAACAGCTGCACATGTAGGGGGTACTCAAGTTTTAGGAGTTATTCCTAAAGCTTTGGCTGTAGAAAGTATTGTTTGAAAAACGGTTGGGAAGGAGTTACAGGTCTCCTCTATGCATGAACGCATGGCACATATGCTCATCAATTCAGATGCCTTTATTGCTTACCAGGTGGCTTTGGCACTCTTGAAGAAATTTTTCAAATTGCCTCTTGGGCCCAACTGAATCTCCATCAAAAACCCATAGGTTGGTTGAATGTTAACAATTTCTTTGATCCTTTAATAAAGTTTGTTGATGCAGCTGTGGAACAAACTTTATCCCTCATTCAGCGAGAAAGATCCTTATTTCTGCCACTTCTGCTGTTGAGCTACTTGACAAATTACAAGAAGTTGAGTATGAACCTGACCCAGCTAGTACTCAAATTAATTGGGCAGGAGGGCAAAACAAAAAGTGCAAATTGGATTTGGATCTCCGTTTGTAATTTTTTCTTCTTCTTGTCCTTTATTTTATTTTATTTTATTTTTAGCATTTTATTTTATGAGTCTTTCAAGTCCTCTCTCTTGAATAACAGAAGCTTCAGGTAATGTCTCCTATACTTTATCTCTCTACAATTAAACATTGAGGACAATGTTTCATTTAGTTGGGGGGAAGGATAGTAGACATAAGTGTGTCTTGAAATTTTATTTTTTCTTGCAAAAAAAAAAAAAAGCGAGTTAGTAATTAGATTCAGAGTGCGGTGTAAGGAGTTCAAATCCTCTTGAGACGCATTCTGGGTCAGGAATGGCAGAGTATGGAGGCCAGTTTGAACTCTTGAAACCCATTCTAACCAATTTGTCATTTTATTTTGATCTTATGAACTCATTTTAGCTAACTTGATAATATTTAGACTTGATTTTATGACTTATACAAGGGAAGTCTTAATTCCATTTCACTTTGAATTATTCAAATCTAGGAACTCTCACCAACCTTAATCATAAAAAAAAAAAACAAAATTGTGTGCTTATATGTACTCATTAAGCAAGTATTCATGAGCCTTTCTTCACACACACACACATACCTTGATGCATGATTGTGGGTGGCAAAATGAAATGTTGTAATATTTGAGTCTTTTGTTTTGTTTAGGATAACAACACAAAGGAAGGGGAAAGTTAAAAAAAAAAAGCAAAAAAAAAAAAAGAAAAAAAAGAGAAAAAATAGCAATTGTGGATAAAGTTTGGTCTTGTAGCTCCTTAATTCGAGCAATTAAGCGAGGGGTGCCTTAACACCTATACCCTAAGACGACTTGGTTTTGGATCTATGGGCCCAAAGCTCGCTACATGGATTAAGGAGAAAGCTTAATGGGATTGAACATTGCACTATCCACAGGTTTTAAAAAAAAAATAAAGCATCGGCAAACCGAGTCGTTAAGCTCGAAGGGGTGTCTTAACACCTAATACCCTAAGGCCAACTGGTCTGGGAGTCATTAGCCTAAGGCTCGCTACATGGGTTAAAGATGCATTCCTTAAAAAAAAAAAAAAAAGAAGAAGAAAAAAAAACATATATAAAATGAATAAATGCCCCCTACCTAAGGTTGTTAGCCTTAACAAATATTAGAACCGATATGACTTCTTTCTAATAAGCCCCATAGTCCAATTTGTTACCTGGCACAAAGGAGGTTTATTGATATCTTGACTGAAGGGTACATTAGTCAACATACAAAAAAAAAAAAAAAAAATGATAATAATCATTGGTTGAGAGTTTGTTTATTTGGATAAAATCAAGGAGAGTGCAATAATGACCACCTTGGATGTAAAATTCTATAAATCATTTCTAAATAATAACGCTTTAATTGCTAGGGACTAGCAATAAGCTAGTTGGGGGTGTGATGAACACTTAAATATGCATGTTTAATAAGAGTTTAGTTCATCATATTGTATTAATAGTATCATTAAATTCCTCAACTTAAGTATATTTGTAGCATTTGCATCTTTGGAAATTAATTCCTCTTAATTTTGGTTTTGTTACAGGTTCGGTAAAATGGGCATAACTCTCTATTTATAGATCATAATAGTGCAATTCTTAATGTTTTGGAAAGCTGATTCAATTGTCTACAAGATTGCATTTCACAAGCCTAATCAAATTCGGGCTCTTAGTGGACCAAAATTGGGCTTGAAGTGAACCCATCTACAGTCTCGGCCCAGTCTGACCAGGCCTCAGTATTTGGACTGTATCTCCCAAATACGTATCCAAATTGTGCAAATCAATATGTTCAGAAAAAGCTTAGAGAAATTTTTCATTCTAAAACAACTTTCATGGAAAGACAATGTGATTAAATTCCAACATTTCGATGTCAAAATTTGATTGGTCCAAAGTCGGTGCCTAATGATCCCAATTGTCAAAGATATTTACACGAATATTTGCATTATGGCCCTTGTATTTGACAGGTTTGCCCCTGAATGTATCTATAAATACAGGTGCCTTATGACCCATTAGGGCATCTTGGCCTTGGCTGGAACATTTTGGCTTTGGCTAGGATCTTGTATTGTGTTTTGTGTGTTTATGTTATTTATGAATTTCCTTTTTCTTGCATTTTATTTTCTTTCTATTATAATGTTCTTCTAATTTCTCTTTTGCTAAAGTGAAAGGGTGAAACCCTTGATATGAGAATAAGGATTCTCTAACCCTTAATATGTGCTTAATAATCTTAATTTTATAATATTTATTTAATATGATTTATATTTAATTTCTTAATCAATCTTGACACCACTCGTAAAGTGGAGGTCTTGATCCATTGTCGACAATCCTTGGTCGACAATCCTTGGCACATCAAATGCTTGGATCCTTTCTAGATGATGTATGGTTCTTCCTTACAGACACGAATCTAGTTAGGAACCTTGAGTTGTTGTAGACATATGGTGATTGGCACATTGGATGCTTGAACCCATTTACAAGAAGTGGTATAAATATTGGTAACGAAACAAATATATTTCATATAACTAAAATGGGTTAATTATCCTTATTTGAAATATCAAGGGCGGATCCCCTAACCTTAGCCTTCATTGTTATTGTGTTAATTCCTCTTGTATTTTAATTATTCTATTGTTTATGAACTTCTTATTTTATTTACTATGGTAGGTTCTACCACCTTATGAAATTTTTCTTTAATTTACTATGGTTGGTTATACCACCTATTTCCATGGATGGTTTTACCTCCTCTTGCTTTTGTTTTATATTTGAATGGTCGGTAATACCACCTACCATCTTACATACTTGTTGATATTATCTTGTTATTTCTTGAATTATCCATATCACATTTGTTTAGCTTATAATTTGTAACGCTTAAATTCCCTTCCTCGTGGATCGACCCCGGTCTCACCGGGTTTTATTACTTCGACACTCCTATACTTGGGAGACAATCCTTTTTCGGATGTGTCAGCAAATACCCAACGTTGCCTACCTTTCTCTAACCTTCTTCTTCCTTCCATAGTGGCAGTCACACCAGCACAATTTTGGGAATGAGAAGGAATGGAAATTTTTTGTTTTTTTGGCAAACTTTGTTGCTGATGACATTTGGGTGAACTTTGTAGTTATGATTTTGGGAACTTTTGATGGTATTCTAGAGTACTCATCAACTTTTGGCCACATTGTGTGGACAAATGTTGCTAACTTTGATGTTCTTCATTGTGACAAATAGTATTACAATGAAACTTAAATCAGCTTGCTTTGGGAATAGAACAGTCTTGCCTTGTTTTCTAACTTTGTTTACACCATTATATGAAATTTGAAATATTGGTCTAGCATCAGTCATCGAATTTTTCTTCAATTCCCATGTTTTATTAGATATTTATGATAACAGGTTTGTTCTTTTCTTGCATGTTTTTTTTTTTTTTTTTTGAGAAAATTGAAAAAATGGACACAATTAGGGGCCCTTAGTTAAATATGATGCAAAAAGGTAAAAAAACAAAGCTAAAACAAGCAACTTGACAAAACACTCGACAAAACTCGATAGAGCTCGACACAAGCTTTCATCTGACATGTCGAGTGTCGATACACGATTCGAGACATCTAAATGTCAATTTTCACGTATCCGACACTCGACATGTCGAATGAAAGCTTGTCGACTTCTTCGAAAATAGACTGATATCGAGTGTCGGTTATGAATCCGACACGACTCGACATGTAAGTGTCGAGTGTCAAGTGGAGCCGAGATAAATCTGACACTCACCATCGTCTACCTCGCGATGAAACCCATCGGTTTCCACAGTTTTCATACACATCAAACCACAAAAATCACATAATAAAACTAGATTTATCCCTAGAAACATAGAATAAGTTCACGAATTCGACGGAAACACAAATCCCTAATTAAGATTTCGTAAAAACTAAATCAATCTAACGAAATAGAAAACAACATTCTATATATGTGTAAGAATGATTTCTTTGTAATAAAAATATGATTTAAAAGAAAAAAAACATTTATGCACTTGACCTTTCCAATATAGCATACTGCAAAATTATTAATAAATTTATGATAAATTTATTAATACATTTTATGATAAATTTAAAAATTATTTATAGTAGTTTATAATAAATTTATGAAAAAATATTTGTTGTAATTTATAACGGATTTATAATAAATTCAAAATATTCTTAAATTATTTATAGCAATTCATAATAAATAATTTTTAAAATCTACAAAATTATTATCCTTATATATATTTATATTACAATTATACTAGAACAAGAAAAAA
>SNVD02009057.1:0-36811 GCA_013180625.2 Boswellia sacra | reverse complement strand
GGACCCAGGGCAGAGCTCTGTCGAGCCAATCTGCTACCGCCCGACGGGCTCGCCTCTGTTCACTGAAAGACTCTCTGCGCTGGCGCAACTCCGGGCGCTGCTTCCATGCGTCACCCGCCTGAATGGTCTCACTTCAAAGGGTCAGCTTGACGCCCACGCCACGTCCAAAGGCAATTTGCAATCCTCTTGTCTTTCGATTCGATCACACTTTAGATTGAGCGTAGTCGGGCCCATGTCCGTCCAATGAGTCGCTCGGCCCGTTGCAAATTCTGTAGCGCTCTCCTACTCTCACTCGTTCTCACAAGAGACGGCAGGTTATTAATTGATCGAGAGTCGAACTCTCCTTTAGCTATGACAGTGAGAGATGGGGGCGAGTCTCCGTTTAATTCGCCTCTCGTTGTAGTTAACAGCGCGCTGCCGCGAATGCTCCACATCAACTGGTCTGGGGTCTTCCCCCATTCATCTCACTTTACTGACTGCAACAAACAATGCAAAAAGTGACTGGATCTAGTTTTGTTCGGTGGTGGCAAATATACTGGACAGGACCGAATCAATCGACATCCTAGTGCAGCCTCGATTAATATCACTGTTAGCCATGAATTCGGTTAAACTAAACAAAGCTCTACACTGAAGCTCAGCAAACCTTTGAATATCTTTTACTAAGATAGAGGCTTAAAAAGTTATACTTAATCAGGATAAATAAAGTAGAATATAACTGCTGATGGAAACACATATCCATCCTTGAGGCGTGTTTATTGTTTCACATTGTCTTGGTGTAGGCTCTAAACTTGTTGATTTGATCGGTCAGAATGTTAGCAGCTTCTATGTGCTGAATGTTAGTGGCATCTTCTTTCAGGAAACTAATGAGTAACAAGAATAAATGCGTCGGTAGGTAAACCGCTGGGGGTGTTGGATCAGTGTACTGACCAGGAATCATAAGACGCCCCGTCGGCTCGAGCAATCTGTCAACCATCTCGATGGCTAAGTCGGTGGCATCCAGAAGATGATCGTACTTCATGAGTAGCCTCAGTAATTCCGGAGAGTTTTTTTGCAGATACAATCGACGCAGAGATGCAGGAACGTTGTGGCCGGCAGCCAGCAACTTACTAGCAACAATCTTCATAAGTATTGTTGTTCCTTGGAATGTGAGGGCCAATTCTCCACTATATTTGTGGCTAACTCCATCGTATGTAATCAAGTAATAATCAATCAAACGCCATAAACGTTCTACGAGGGAACTGGACGAGTTTGCTACATAGTTGTAAGTGTCAATGTTACTGTAACTATTGGTGAATATATCGGATAGATTCTTTTCTGTTTCCTGGTCCATGGCAATATCGAGTGAAGATAGGCGTATCATCTGGATGTATTTAGCGGTGAGGCCCTCGATGATTGACTCCATGGTCGCACCAAATAGTAGGGCAAGATCAAGCGCCGCAGAGAACATCGACGATGAGACGAGCTGAGCTATAGTCTCTTCGGGAGTCAGAGGGGATAAAGCGATGGCATTACCAGTTTGATCTCTTTCTAGTAGCTTGAGTCGAGCCCTTGTTAGCTCATATTGTCTCTCGATGTCACTGCAACCAACTTGGTTAGGTCGACTATGATTGCGTGTCGCGAGATCATGCTTTAGTTTAGTTGATGTGTCGAGCTCGCAATCATGGGACCTCTTCAGGTAACCAGTCCGACCCTCTTCCCTGTCTGATGTTGTCCTTCCTTCTATGAACCTCGACTTTTCCTCGACACACCTGAGAGTGTTAAGCGCGACAATTAAGCAGTCAGCTTGTTTCCTGATCGAGGTAATGCCCGGAACTTCTTGTGCCAGTCTCTGTGCGTACTTGTGCATGACATCCGCCGCGCTCTTGTAATCCTCATCTGAAACAAATGAAGCAAACAGAAGATCATAGTAAGATGTCTTGTAAAAGTCTGAATTGCTGAGAGTGGAGAGGTCGCAACTCTCGGCCTTTTGATTCAGAATATCGATGAAATCCTCTTTGATATCGATGAAAGGGTATGACAACAAGTTCATCCATTGCTCTTTCTCACAATGGCTGACTATAAACTTGCGAAGACAGTTAGTTCTTAGAGACGGATCGGTCGTAAGGACCATGGTGTGATAGGCTTCATCAGAATCTTCAAGCTCGAGATGGTATTGGAACAATTTTGCCCGAAGACTACTGATCCTACTTTGATGCACTGTGCCGGACTTCTCGTCGATCAGAGACATGCAGTGATTTATCAGGATGACAAGACACTGGCTGTTGTTGTATGTTTGGAATAGCTGAATCAATTTCTCATAGTAACAATAAATGAGATCAGAGTTGTTTCCAGTTTCATCACAGGACATCGACTTTTCGTGATCAAGTTCGATGAAGCGGCCGATAATGTTCTTGCATGACGCTTTCATCCACAGACGATTGAATATCTCGACACCTTGAGAGGCCCGATTCTGGAGCATACAGTTTGCAGCCCTGAGAAAGTGCCTGTCATCGATGCAAACTTCGGTCCAATCCTCTGTCAAGTCCAGATATTTAGCCAGATGATCATCAAGTTGCTGGACGTAGAGGAATTCAGGCAGACATATATGGCCGGACTTTGGCCAGATCAACTTGCATAGATTGAGAACCGTGTCAGTTACATAAAAGCTATTAGAGATTGTCTGATCTTCGTGCGAGATGTTCGATATGGACCAAGAGAAGTTACCTCCATCTGCCATCAGGAAGTTGGTAAGTAAGTGCTGCTGGATAATTTTCTCTAAGCTTGACGCGATAGGCTTGTTTGCTATAGGTCTATTCTTCTTGAAAAACTCAAAATATTGGGATAGGAAATCGATTACGTCTGGACCAACTTGCGGTGTGTTGCCCTTGATGGGAGTTTCCGAGACCCAAACGAGAACTGCATAACATCTAAGACAGTCTAGTAAAGTTCTATACTTGCCGGAAGTTTGAAGTTCTTCAATCAGATCCATCATTCCTATATGAGAGTCATCTGATTCGTAGTGTGCTCTAAGTAAGCAGATATAAATCAACAAGTCTCTAGCGAGCGTCATTCTGGCTCGAACCAGCTGCTTGAACAGTTCGAAGGTCACTATTATTCCGATATTGGATCCGAGAGGCTTATGGTCTGACATCATTTGTGTTGAAAAGTCCCCAAGGACTATGTCATTGAATGTCTTGGACTGCTCTGTGAGATCTAGAATTGTGCATATGCGATCAAAGCCTTCGACAAGTGTGTCACGATTCACGCGAATGAGAGTATTTTGAAGTCTTTCTGGCAGGCTGCCAAGTTTTTTTACCAACTTAGGGACAATGTCATCGGCAATGTTGACTATCTGAGCGGGTGCTTCGAAAAGCCTCTGCTCAAAGTGATTCGCAATTTGATCGTCTATGAGGTGATGTGATATGACATTGAGAGGTCTCAAGATGAACCTTAAACCTTGAGAAGCGTTTACACCTCTGAATGGAGTATCATCTTCGCTGCTCATCATAGATGCACAGACGAATGAGGGGTTGCTTCTCTTTAAAATACTCACGATTGAGCCATTTTCAGCAACTACAAGACCGATGTTCTTGTTTGCTGCCTCATGGCTCTGGACACAATAGTTGTAAAAACGAGTCCAGGCCTCTTCTTGATTCTCATCGACAATCCGTGTCGAGGCTAGAACTTCTAGTTCCTCCATTGTATTCTTCTTGGGCATCGAGGGGCCAGCTATACCTACGAGTGCTCGCTGCACTGTGGAAACTGAGAAACGGTTGCTCCAGAAAATCTCCGAGATGATGTTTCTGGACACTTCTTCTGGAGTAGCTACAAGGTCCCAATAGTTTTCGATGATCATGGTAGCATCGTCCTGGTTTTCCTGAAAGACTCTTTCGAGATTCATGTAGTATAGAGCGGGCTGTGATGATTCTATTACAAGAGCCCATATTTTCTCGCGATTGAAATGGAAATCAATCAATTTCTCGTAACTCGGTGCAGCAAGCTTGGCCTTTTCTGTGAGCTCATGAGTACCATCGTTGAATGAGTACTCGAGGAAAACAAACTCTTCGGAGAGATAGATAACAATTCCGGCATCGGATATTCTTATCATCGGCGCTTCTGTGGTGGGGTTTGTGTAGCTTGCAAATGATTGATGGAAGCTGGTTTGAGGGATCATGTTGTAGCTGCATACACACTCCTTGGAGTTGGTTGAAAAGACTCGAACCCGACAGTCGCGACATAATGTGAACAAGAGAGTATCGTTGGTCTCCTTTACATGATGTGGTACACAGGCGAAAACAGCATTATCGCATTCGTTGGGGCTTTTGGCCCAGAGATTGGGCATACGCGACCAGAGTCTACCAATGATGCCGGTTTGTTTGATATCGGTTGTTGATACGTGTTGAGTCAGATGGCCAAATTGAACAATCAACAAGGAGCTGTCGGGGAAGGAGAGTGCACATCTAAGCATGGACTTTTCGTGCCAGGATGTGGCACAGATTGGCTGATGCCCCTGGGGAGGGGTTTGGTTGTTGTTGATGATGTAGTAGTTGTATGGGCTGAAGAGGACATCTGAGGTGAGGTCAGCTAGTATGGATTTGTTGGTGAGCTTTGGATGCCTGAGATAGAGTCTGTGCACCGAAGTGAGAGTTGCTATCATGATAACAATCAAATCTTGAAGCTCAATCACCCGGACATCATTGACCACGGGCGAGTTGACGAATTTGATTCTCACTTGGCTGTCATCGAGTATCACCTCGGTGGAGATCTCCACGAGCTCAATCTGATCACTGAAGGTTCGCCAGTAGATGAAGCGGTTGTGGGTGGGCGAGCCAATCTGTTTGGAGTCACGATAAACGTAGCCTGAGGCCGTCTCGGGTGTCACAATGTCCTGAAGTATGTTTTGGCCGGCGGCCAGGTCGAAATTAAACTCACGCCATTTGTCCTCGAGCAGTTGGGGCGCCGCCAGCTCGACGAAGCCGTTAACCTGGCGATCGAGTGGGAACGGCGATGGTGTCGCCATGTCAGGGTGCTCTATGGTATAATGGAATATGAGGTCGGATATGGAGGATGTAAATAAGTGAGACAAAATTATACATTAAGTTGCGTCGAACGGAGCACGAGCACGTTTTTGGCTCGAGGGCACGTCGGTCGCGTCGCGCGCCAACTTGTGGACCGCCGACGAGCTCGAACAGTCGCCACGCGCCTCGCGTGCGCGCTTCAATGCAGTGCTGGGAACGTTCGGCCCAATTATTAGACTCGGGGATCGACCTCATTGGGTGCGTGCGCGGACTATTGAGAGATAATGTCGATAATCTGTGTAATAATCAGCTCGCTCGAGTGAGGCAAAAGTGTTCCGTCTTTGATGGTGGGAAGCCGAAATCATCAGTCCACAAATTTGGCCCGGCCGAGAAAGTAGCCAATCGTTCGTCTGGCGCGCGACAAGTTGTGCGTCTGGAGCGCGCTCCGGTCACGACTTTGCAGCAATGACAAGCGCGCTCGTCACGTTCACACTGACAGCCAATCAGCGAGACGGCCAGACACTCGACCAGAGGCGAGAGACAACTCATCTTTTTCATCGCCTGGAACGAGAAGCCTTTCTGCGAGTTTCCAGCGAGACGGAAGCCGATAAATTGGAAGTAGGCGGCCTATGTCGTCGCCGGCGTGGAGCGTGTCGGCGGCAGAAGTGCAGACGGAGCTGACGACACAATTAAGTGGACCGAGCGCGCCGGGACGACTCGTGAGGCGCCGCCGTGGACGGGCCGCCGCCAATAGGGACGCACCGAGACACGACACAAAGGCGCGCAGACAGACGCCTTTCCGTTGGCTGTGGTCCGTCGTCGGCGTCATCTTCTGCTCTTCCTCTGGTTGGACTTGAACTTGTTGCCGAGATTGCGGACGCCAAGACAGAGGAAATTGAATTCGCATCGAACAAGACGACGACGACGACGACGACGACGACGACGCAGTTCTCATTGTGCGCGCGCGCTCGATGCTGACAGGTGAGCGCAAGTCGGCGGCGTCGGTGTGATTTTCTCTCCACGTCCGGCCGGCGCATTGGCGCATTGGCAACTGCTGCTTTATTACGCGCGACCCAAACTGGGCGAAGAATGGATCCCAATTAGACTCACACACGAGCATAGTCCCGATGGCGCGGCCCTGTCATTCGGGCGCTAAAGTGGCCTTGGAATAGTCCGCGGCTCTTTCTGCGTGTCGAGCTTCGGCTGATTCGCTTGCGGCAAGCGCCGAGTTGAGCGCGGGTGTCAGTTGGTCAGTCGAACAGTCGGCGTCATAACTCTACTCTGTCTCACCTGTTGAGTGCTAGCCGCTATCTGGAGACTTGAGCGGCGCTAAGCTCGAAGAAGCTCAGAGCGGGTTTGAAGCAGTCAGTTCTGAAGCTCAGGTGAGAAGTGTGACCATTGGCGCGCGCCGTTAATGCGATCGGTCGGCCGGCTGGCGAGCTGGCGTGCGGCGCGTCAGTGCAGAGGCGAGCACAAAACGATGCCGTGCGGTCGGGCGCGCGCCAGCGAAAGGAAGGCATCATGTAATTATCGCGGCGGCAGCGGCGGCGGCGGCGGCGGCGGCGGAGTTTAACAATTGCGCGCGCCGGAACTGGCGAGTCTGCGGAGGTGAGCGGAGAAAAAATGGACCAATATAACGATCGCGCGGCGCGGCTCGACTCGGCTCGGATCAGATGTCCAACTTTTGCACAAATCGAATCGATTGGCGCGCTCGCAAGTGACCATTTCAAATGCTCACCGCTCGCCCGGCCGACCACACACAACGAGTCCATCGGCGCCAGCCAATTGAGATATCAGACACACACACACACACACACACACACTCACACAAGGCCACAGAGATGCCCAGAGAGCCGCACGGGCCGCTCACTGGAACAGGTGAATGGCGCTGGCCGCTGAACAAGGGCGCCATTTCGCAACTCGTTAGCTGGCCAACGAGCGCGCGCGCGCGCACCAATCTCGATGACGAGCGTGTCGCTAATGAGTTCAGACAGCGGCGGCGCTGTGCGCGCGGCGCCACTCTAACGACTCCACGACCGCCGCCAGACTGGCGCTCGGATCCGATCGGCCGCCGCTTCGAGGCGACCGACACACACACACACACACACACACAGGACGGGACAGAAGGGAACAGTTGAGAGCGTGCCCGAAGTCGGCGTCTTCCTGTTCCGCCTGTGTGTGTGTGTGTGTGTGTGGAAATCAATTAAAACTAAAAGTCTCAGCGCACCACTGAAGGCGTAGTTGGCGACGATCGGCCTCGTCCTTCGCACTTACTTTGAGCGTGTTCGTGGTCGACGGCCGCGGCTGCTCTTGGTTCGAGCTCCGGGCCGCGGCGCTTAGAATTAAAATTATGACACTCGGTCGCCTCTGAGCGCATTGTCCGTTGGTCGCGAGCGCCGCTCGAGGCCCGCGAGCTGGTCGATGACATCGAACCGGGTCGGCGGCGACTAATTTGGACGGCAAACAAGGCGCAGGATCGTGGCCGTGGCCGTGGTCGTTACGCTCGCCGCCGTTGTCGCCGCCGCCGATACAAATGCGACGACGAATCTTCTTCGCATTGTTTCGAGCCGGCCGAGTTCAAGCGGCGCGCTTCCGGCCGTGACTTATTGGCGCGTGGAAACGCTGCGGCCGGCCGGCGTCGACAGGAAGAAAGTCGCACAAAGCGCGCACACACAAATTGGATCGCGTCAGAGTGACGCTCGTGCGCCACTCTGATGAACTCGAGTTCATCAGAGCGGCGGATTCGCATCGTCGTCTCGGCGGCGGTGGCCACTTTTGTCTTGGACTCGTCGGCGCCGCCGCCGCCGCCGCCACGAACACCGACTTTGTCGCCACTGACGACCACGACGACGACAATCGAGTTGGCGCCGCCAAACAGCTGAGGCCTAATTTCGCGCCGCGTGTGAGTGGCACTTTTCTGGTTCGCCACAGCGAGACAATGCCTTGCCGAGCTCGCTGTTTGCTCAGCGCTCATCGCGTGCGCGTTTGATCCACATTCGGGCGCCCACTTCCGCGCGCCCGCCGAGATGTGACTTATTATTCTGGCCGACAACAACAACAACAACACAACGGCGACCACGACGACGCCGACGACCATTCAAGGCCACAGGTGGGCGCGCCACAGGTGCGAGCGCAGGCCGACGAGCGACTGTCACGCGAGGGCGCCCTTGAGTGAGCGCCTGGCGGATCGGTCGCGTGCGTCAGCTCGGCGGCGGCGGCGGCCAATTTGTCGCATGAACTCGATGAGAGTGTTCGCCATTCGGAGGCTCGAGTGCGCGCCCGCTCGCAGCAAGTCGGACATTTGTGCCAGTTAGCGCCGGCATGTCGAGTTTCTCCGTTCCCAACCCAAATTTATTGCCTCCTCGATATCATCGGCGCCGACAAACGAAAACGTCGCTGCGAACGAGACTTCCTTCTGATGTGCACTGCTCAACAACATCGACGTCAACAACAACATCAAGAGCAACAACAACAACAACAACCGACAAAGACGCCGAGATATTTTCATTCTCGGCCGCGCTCGAGAAAACAATAGGCCGCGCCGTTGAGCTCGTGGCCTGGCACGCGCCGCGACCGCCGCTGCAACGCAGATGCAGACGCACTCGTTGGCCGCCCAGACCGCTAGCTGACATTGGCAGCCTTTTTGTCGTCCGGCGAGCGGGCGCGGGGGCTCGAGCCGGCCCGACGCCACGGCGCCTGCGCGGCGCGCAACTCTTTGTCAGACTCAATTGTTGTCTCGATTTGGACTCGCGCCGGGCCGCCCGGAGCGTTGACCACTCGGCCGAGTTGCGCGCTCGCCACGGCGACGTCACTCAGTCTCTCAGTCTCTCAGTCTCTCGGGATCGAGACGAGCGCCGCCGCCGGCCGGCAAGAGAGCGATGAGCGCTGCGCGACCAGAGCGCGCGCACCTCAGCTAACAAGCTGCCTGTCGTCGTCGTCGTCGTCGTCGTCGCCGTCGTCGCTGTCGTGCTCATCGTTGGCTTCGTTGTCGTCGCCGCCACCGTACTTTGAGCTCTTGGCAAGCTGCCCTTGTTGGCGGCCGCGCTCGATCAGTTGCAGTTTAGCATGTCCGACGAGCTTGTTTTATTTCAATCGCTCGCCTCTTTGTATGCGACCAATTGGTAGCGAGATAATTTTTCCTCAAAGTGCGCCTACCATTCCCACGCCGGGGGATTCTGGCCAAAATCAAAGCGCGCCAGCGAGTGGGTGGCCGAGTTTCCGCTCGCCGCCTTCGTGTTGCTTGGTCGGCGTCGAGTCAGAGTCGCCCATTTCAAAGAGAGACTCACACACACACGCACACACACAGTTGCAAACAACCGAAAAACTCACGCCGAGAAGCTAACGCGCGCCAAGTCCACCAGCGCCGCAATGATATCGGCGCGCGCCCACGCGCTCGCCGCCCTGGGCCAGCTCCTGCTCATGGGGGCGCTGCTCGCCCACGGCTTCAACTTTTGGCCCGCCAAACTCTCGCCACCAGCCCAGCGCCCACGAACTCCCCAGGCCGACGCCCACCCGCACTTCCGCCAACCTCAGCCCCAACCTCAGAAACAACAACAACAACAACAACACGAACACCAACAACAACAGTCCGGCTCCTCCGCCCCCGACACGACTACGACCGGCACGACCAGCACGACCAGCACCACCACTCAGCTGCCACCCATCGAGCTCGCCTTCGAGATCCAGAGCCCCGACGAGCTCGAGGTGGCTCACGCCGACGGGGCGCCGCTCCAGCTGACTGCTGCCAACGGCACACTCATCCTCGAGGACCTCGTCAACCAGTTCGAGCTCAATTTCAACCAGAAGAAGCGTCGTCTCGGCGAGCTCTGGGAACCGCCAACGCCGCCCACGCCGCCCCCGCAGCAGCACCAGCAGCAGCTCCACAACGCCACCCACGCCGACACGGGCGCGTCGCAGATCTCAATGCAGCTGGTGGAGGCGGACCCGGCCACGCCCCCCGCCTACGCGCCCACGCCCACCGACTCGCTGGTGCCGATCGACGCGCTGCAGGCAGACCTCGAGGACCGCCACATTCAGTACGACACGAGCGTCTCGGCCAGCGCGCCCGCCGACCAGCGCGACCAGCAGAAGCAGCAGCAGCAGCAGCAACAGCATTACAAGCGGGCGGCACAGGCGGAGGGCGCCAAACAAGTGGTCGACATGAGGGCGGGCGCAGCTGGGGCGTCGGCGGCGGCCAACTTCACGCTGGAGCCCATTCGCGTGCAAAGGGACCAGGTGGTCGACGACAACCTCACTGTTAGCGCCTCCAATGAGACGGCCGACGAGGAGGAGGGGCCGTCCACAGCGCCGAGCAACAGCTCGAGCGCGGCGGGTCAGCCGCAGGCGCGCTCCATGAGCGGCGTCACGAGTCGGCTGCCGCAACACTCGCGGCCGCCGTATGCGAGCTACAACCAGTTTCACCATCGCTCCGATTTGGTGGCCGCCGACAGTCAGCAGCAGCAGCAGCCCCAGTTGCACAACAATCAGCACGCGCCGAGCGGCAGTGGCGGCGGCGGCGCGAAGCAGAGCGAGCTGGTCGACAGCATCAGCCGGATTTCGTCGCACCTGATGGGCGAGGCGACGACCGTCGCCATTACCAGCGCCACCTCGACCAGCACCTCGACCAGCACGACGCCCGCGCCTCACGAGTATGCGCGCGAGCGCCACCAGCAGCGCGTCCAGGCGCAAGAGCACCACCAGGAGGAGCTCGAGCGGGTGGCCTCCAAGTTGGCGCCCGTGAACGAGCTCGTGGAGCTGTCGCCAATTCCTGCCGGGGGTAAGCGGCACCAGCACCAGCACCAGATGGCCGCAAGCGAGCCGACGGCGCACTATTTGTACGCCGGCGGCCAGCAAACTCCGGCGCCGGCGGGCAGCTCGCGCTACCCGCACAACGACCGCTACGACGCGCCCCAGCGCCCACAACACCAGCAACACCAGCAACACCAGCTCGACGGCTCTGGCCAGCTCTACGCCAACGGAGCCGCCAGTCAGCTGGAGCAGGCCACTCTGGGCGAGCCCGCCAACCAGCTGAGCACGTCGATGATGATGATGATGAACACGCCCGAGGCCGTCGTGGTCGAGTCGGAGGAGCGCGACGCAATTGGGGCGGCGGCTGCGCCCGCGGCCGCCCACCACTCGGGCGCCGCCTCGGCCTCGTCGCTGTCGCTGCCCTTCGGGCCGCAGCTCCACAAGAAGACCATCGAGAAGCTGAGCAATCAGCTGGCCAACCAGATCCACAACTCCGACGCACAGAGTCTGCTGGGGCTTGCCACGCCCGCCACGAGCGCGCCCGCCGCCACGACGACCGCCGGACACGCCCACCAGCACAAGGAGCGCTCGCCGAACGCGCTCGAGTTGACGCGCGCCAATCCACTGGGCTCGATGCGGGCGGGCGCGGGCGCGGGCCTGCCCTACGCTGCCTCGCTGATCAACGTGACCGCGCCCATGGTGTTGCCGCTGTCGGCCACCGAGGCCATGGAGGCGTCGCTCGGCTCCGACCCGGCGGCGCGCCAACTCATCCACCAGGTGGGCGGCGGCGCCCTCATGTTGGGAGGCTCCAGTGGCGCGCCCGCCCCCGACCACGAGCCGCTCGCCACCACCACGGGCAGACCCACCACTCACCTGTCGGCCTCCTTCCGGCCGCCGTCGCCGCCGCCGTCGAGCGCCGACCCGCCCTTCAGGCACACAGTGTACTCGCGGCCCGCCAACCAGTTCACGAGTCGCCCGGCACGCGGTTCTGTATCCCGCTGACAGGGCCTTCCTGCACTCGACGCCCAGCGAGCGCCCGCGCACTCGGCGACGCCTTCGCGCACGGCACGTCTACACACTTCGCACACAGCCCGAGTATCCCGCCCGCACAGGCCTCGGGCTTCCGGTCGCCCGTTTAGCTGTGTCTGGGCTTTGGCCACCAGTGGTTGTGGGCGGCCGACGGCTAGGCCGTCACTATTCGACGAGCCTGCCGACGCCCGCCAGCTACCTGAGCAGCCTGATGGCGGCCGCCTCGAGCGGTCGCTACTCGGGCGCCGGAGTCGGCACCTCGACGCAGGCGCCCTCTGGCACTGCGCTCACCAGCACCACCGCGGCCATGAGTACCAGCAGCAGCACTGCTTCGGCGGCGGCGGCGGCGGCGGCGGCGGGCGCTAACAACAACACCCTCGGTGGTGCCCAGATGAGCCGCCAGCCGGTGGTGTACAAGAACTCGAGCGCCAGTGGCGCCGCCACCGGGCCCGTGACCACCAACGGCTTCATCACGGGCGTTGTGGCCAACACGACGGGCGCCAGTGACTCGCTGCAGTCCGCCGCCAGCGCTCCCCAAGTCAGTCAACAGGTGTCTCTGGCAACGGGCGCCGCCGGTGGCGCGGCAGCAAACTCGCAGAGCACTCGCGCTTCGGGAAGCGCGTTGTTCATTTGGACGCGCGCGAAGCAATAGTCTCGGCCGAGTGCTCGAACGATCTCATCCGCACGGTCATCATCTTCAACGGCACCTTCAAGGGCATCATCTACTCGTCCGGCTACGTGCGCGACCCCCAGTGTCTCTACATCAACGGCACCGGCAAGGACATGCGCTACGACTTCAGCATCAAACTCAAACCAGTGCGCACTGTCTCGGCCGCAAGAGCTCCACCCGCCCAGCTGGAACCCAATGAGGTGCGCCGCCGCACGCCCAGCTCATGTGGAACACACTGTCCATCCAGTACACAAACCTGCCATCATCGAGCAGGAGTGGGACGAGCACTTCCGGGTGTCGTGCGAGTACGGCAGCGACTTCTGGAAGACCATCTCGTTCTCGCCCTTCAACGTGGAGACCAACACGGGCTCGCCGGTGGTGTTCACAGTGGACCCGCCCCAGTGTCAGATGGAGATCCTCAAGGGCCACGGAATGGTCGGGCCGCGCCAGGAGGCCATCTCGGGCCCCGTCACCGTGGGCGACCCTCTGACGCTGTTGATCCACATGAAGAGCGAAAAGGGTAAGTTGCTTGGTACGATTGCCTGTACGATCCATCATTTCGAGCGCACTTCTTACACTTGTCTCGTGATAGCTAACCATTCAACTCAATGAAACGTCGTTCACACAGCCGGCTACGATATACTTGTCAAGAACTGCATCGCTCACAACGGGGGCCAGCAGAAGATGCAGCTCATCGACTCGAACGGGTGCGTGGTGAACGAGCGCTTCATCAGCCCCTTCCGGGGCACCTACAACGACAACGACCTCAAGCATGTCACTCTCTACTCCTACCTCAAGGCGTTTCGCTTCACGGGCAGCCCCGTGCTGTACCTCGAGTGCGAGGTGCACATGTGCCAGAGTGCGTGTCCGCCGCAAATGTGCTACTGGCGCCGGCTGAGCAAGCGATCGGCCTCTCGGCACTCGAACAGCACTCATGCGGCCGTGTGGCCCGAAGAGTGGCAGTACGATCAGCACCAGTTGCACGAGGCCGTCGTCGACGCCGACGACGTCAACGACGATGGAGTTCAAGACAGCCTCGAGCACTCGCAACGCTTCCAAGTGAACCTGGCCACATCCACAACTACCAGCACCACCACCTTTTTTTTTTCTTTTTTCTTTTCTTTTTTTTTCTTTTTTTAACTTTTTTTTTTTTTTTTTCTTTTTTTTTTTTTTTTTTTTATTTTTTTTTTTTTTTTTTTTTTTTTTTTTTTTTTTTTTCTTTTTTTTTCTTTTTTTTTTTGTTTTTTTTTTTTTTTTAGTTTTTTTTTTTTTTTTTCTTTTTGTTTTTTTTTTTTCTCCTTTTTTTTTTTTTTTTTTTTTTTTAGTACACGAACGAGCCCACGCAGTCATGGTTGGCGTACGCGGTCCGCAAGTCACCACGACCAGGCAACGATCCCAGTCACATGAACACCTATCACTCCAAGATGTTGTCCCAACATGCACTGCCAAGGCGAGAATTCTCGCCGACTAGTTGTGAGTCGCTTGCCGGGCGCTCGAGTGTGCGCCATAACGGATTGCGCGAGACACGATCTTCCAGCCGGCCGCCAACTTCGAGCGCCTGATCTGCCGCTCGAGTAGCTGTGAGCGCGCGCCCTCGATCTTGTGCTACGGCCGCGGCCAGGTCTTTGCGGTCCTCTTCACGGCCGCCTCGATATTGTTGGCCGCCCTCAGTGTCACCATCGGCTGCTGCTATCGCGCCTCGAGTCTCAGGCGCCAAGCGGCGCACAACTCGCAACACCAACAGCACCACCCACATCGCCACCTCGTCAACTCGGCCCTGAGCCTCACCAGTGCCAACCTCGGCTACGCGCCCCTCACCTCCACCTACCTGTCGCTCTCGCCCACCTCGAGCGGCTCCGCCCACTCCTCCAGCTCCGGCTCGCCCGGCTCCCAGTCCTCGGCCTCGCCGCCCATCTCGCCGGCCAGACACCAGCACCAGTGCCCCTCGAGCGCCAACTCGGCACAGCATCACCAGCGCCACGAGCGCCAGCTACCGCCAGCTAGAGCGATGGTCTGGCCGCCCCCGCAGCCGCTCGGCCTCGAGCTCGCCAAGGGCTCGCGCGCACAACAAACGCCCCCGCAGAGTTGTCTCCTCAACCAGCTCGACGCAATGCTGGCGCCGCCGCCGCCGCCGCCAGCGCGCCCACAACTCCTCGCCGACACCAAGCGACACAATGGAGCCCACAAGCAGTGAATTGGCCTCTGCACAGGTTATTTATTACTCATTACACAATTGATCCAATGAGAAAACTCGTGAGAAAACAACTTTTTGTACATTATGTGGGCTCGAGAAGGTGCGTGTGTGTGTGTGTGTGTGCACGAGACAGTAAATAGGCAGCCGTAGATTTCTTCATCATTATACCAGCACTTCCACGTCGCCCGACTCACTCAACCTTCTTGCCCGCCAACTTCGGGAACAGATCTCTGAATCGGAGCCACGCCTCCTTGAGGCGCAAGTTGATCTTGGCCAACTCGTCGGGCAGCCCGCGCGCCTTGTCGATCAGCGTCTCGATGGTGGCGATTTGGGGCGACCGCTTCGGGGGCTCGGTCACGCTATCGTTGCGCGAGTTGTTCCCATCGGCGTCCAGAGCTCGTCCATTAGAGCGCTCGATCCAGGTGAATCTGTTGTCGGGCTTCTCCTCCTCCAGCTCGGCGCCACCAACAGCCAGCACCATCGTGGCCAACAACGAGATGGCGAGTGTTAGGCCGAGTTTCCGGTTGGAATACATCTCCAGGTGCGGTCGCAGGCGAATAGTCGAGATGGATGTAGATTGTGATTAGCGACTCGGCGAGCGGCCACGCTATTTATACGGTTGCGACAGAGAAGTGACTCAGCGATCCGGTCGCATCTCGACCTCGGCGAACATTGAACAACATTGAAATCGTTGTCAACAACCCTCGATTATGTCGCTTCACGCAAATCGATGCCCGCCCCTCGTCGTGTGTGAAGAGATTCCACGAATTGTCCACTAAACTCACTAAGTTTACATAATGAAACTGCTCTAGGTCGTCGACTTGCAGAGTGCACTTGATTAGCATTATTCACTGTCGCCGCTTGTGGCTAGCTGGCAGCGCATCGACCTGTGCGCGAGTACGTCTGCGCAGCACCACAATCACCTGTCACCTGAGGCGCGTGGAGCAGTTGTCAAAACAAGAATCGCGCGTGTGGTCTCAACAATAGATGAGTTTTGAGCTAAATCCAGCGACACTCATGCGACCAGAAATAATGGGAACTGTTCCTCAGAGGCGTAACACTCCTCTCTGGTCGTAGAATTGCCTCGTAGGACTTGTGGTAAGATTGTTGTAATTGTCGTCGGCGACACGAAAAATGCACGCTCAAAGGTGGCGCTGCGGCGGCGCGCGCGTTTGGCAGCCGCGTGGGCGAAATCATTGTTGTCGCGCAATCGATTGCGCGCTCTTTCTCGCCATCACTCCCACCAAACACAAAACTTGACGAGTTTCACAAGCCCATTACCTGTCTCTTATACACATCTAGATGTATCTTTTGCTCCCCTTGCTCGGTCCAACAGCACCGTCGCATGCTCATTGTTTATGTGATCTCTGTTGTCGTCTCAGCCACTAGCGTCCACGCAACATCTTCTCTAGACACTCAGAGAGTCTCTCACAGAGACACACACACACACCTCAACACGCTCACCGACATCCTGGGACCCACATACTCGAGACCACCACCACCACCACCACCAACTCATCAAACATGACCAGCGACCATAGTGGCGAGCGACCCGATAGTTCGGCACACTACGAGCGGCTCGCAAGATTAGACAATGATTGTTTCATGGCCTGTGATAGAGCTACAAAGGAGCACCTCTATGGAATCCGTGTTTACCAGCTCGAGCAGCTTGACGAAGTTGATTTTAAACTATTAATACATGACATCCAACTCTGCAACCAACTTAGGCATCCAAATTTGATCAGATACTTATACAATTTCATCCACAAAGACCAGCTCTGGATCGTGCAACCTTTCTGCTCCTACACCTCTGCCGACCGCGTCTCAAAACCATTCGGTTTGCCCGAACTAGCAATCGCTTTCATCATCAAAGACACACTCCTAGCTCTAGACTATTTACACCGCCATAACATAATCCACCGATCACTGAGAGCCTCACACATTCTCATCAAGTCCGATGGTCGATGTCTTCTCAGTGGACTCAAATATTCACTTAATTCCGTTGCAGACGGCAAAAAGCAATACTACCTGCACCAGTACCCCCAAAAGGCGAGGCCCAACATATACTGGTTCTCGCCCGAGATACTGGAACAAAATCTATTCGGTTACAATCACAAATCAGATATTTACAGTCTTGGAATAACTTGTTGCGAGCTCGCTAATGGAGTCGTTCCGTTCAGCGATCTCCAACCCACCGAGATGCTTCTAGATAAGCTCACCGGTAATGCTCCAAGGCTGCTCGATTCCACTTGCTCTGAGCTAGTCAATTTGAAACCCCAAGATATGAGCCCGGAAGATCGCAGTAAATACTTCGTCTTCTACGGACGCCGATTCAGCTCGTCCTTCCATAACTTTACCTCAGCCTTGTGCCTCAACTTTGACCCGCAAAAGAGGCCTGAAGCAAAGAAACTGCTTAGTCATAGCTTTATCAAACAGCTAAAGAAGTCGTTTGCTACTAATCTATTAGACTTCCTTGATCCTAATCTTCAAGTGAAGCCATCCAAAGATGGGTCAAGAACTATGTCCGCGTCCACCTCGCCCAAGGCCGGCACATCCGAGTGACGTTAAGGCGCCACATCTAAGAGGACAATTCCTTCTTCACGAATTAGATCGAATGAACACTGTGATAGCTCATTCGCAAACTCCTTCCCAATAAACCGAGTTCGTTGACTAGTCTAAGAAGGGGAGAATATCCTAGTTATCCGTGTCATCTCAATCATTTGCCAAACTCACCAGCGTCACCCCTTTCGCCACAAATTCGCCGGATTTGCATTTAACTTCCGCTACCCTGCCGTCACAAGCCGACTTGACTGTGTACTCCATCTTCATAGCGCTGAGAATGATCAAATTTTGGCCTGCCTCTACTCGATCGCCAGTGTTAATGAGTACTTTCTCTACAATGCCCGGCATGGGAGCTGTTGCTATCAGAGGATTCTCGCTTGTTATCGTGTCGCTAGATCGTGGCTTGAAAACATCATCGACTTTGCACTTAACTGCGTGGCAGTAACCAGAAGAGTCGCTCACTACAAGGGTCGTTTCACCGTCCGTAATATCTGTTAATACCGGTGATCTAAGCGTGAATTTGTATAAAGACTTGTCACAGCCGTCCAGTCTAACAGATATGATGTGACCACTGTCGTCTTGACTGAACTCTACTAGACTCTCGAACACAGGTTCGGTTTGATCGTCCAGTAAGATACTCAATTGACCCGTGTTGTAACCAGTGGACTGGTACCGAGCTCTCACTTTGTCCGTTGAACAAACTCCAACTCGTATATCTTCAAACTCAAACACAGGCGCCTTCATGCCAATCATTCTGAATGAGGTCAACTCCCTGGCTTTGGTGCAATCCTCTTGAGCCCTTATGCTTTTGAGATGAGCACTTCCTTGAAGTAGCTTGTAGACGAAAACAGCCACTTCCGCGGCAGTGGACTCGATTCGCCAGAACTCATTCTCTGCAGACTTACTTTCAACAGGGAATAGTTCTTTCATGTGCAGGTCTATGAAGTCCGTACCCACATCGGCGGCTTGGAATGACTTGTTGGTCGCGAGATTGTTAAGAAACTCGATATTTGTCGGCACGCCGAGTATAATGTACTCTCGTAGTGCCTTATGCAGGCGATTTAGGGCCTCTTGTCTATCGTGACCCCAAGTGACTAGCTTTGCGATCATAGGGTCGTAGTAGGGCGAGATTACATCTCCTGTAGTGACCCCAGTGTCAAGTCTGATCGATTTGGTAAGAGGAGTGGCACCTGTTAGTTCGTTGGGTAAGGAGATGAAACGTAGCTGACCGGTTTGAGGCAGAAAGTTGTCGCTGGGACTCTCAGCATAGATGCGAGCCTCGAAGGCATGTCCATCTATCACTATATCCTTTTGTTGCTTGGGCAGAGTCTCGCCAGCCGCCACTCGGAGCTGCCACTCGACCAGATCTGTGTTGGTGATCATTTCAGTTATCGGATGCTCCACCTGGAGCCTAGTGTTCATCTCCATGAAGTAGAACTCATTAGTCTGTTTGTCGAGGATGAACTCCACCGTTCCCGCGCCAACATAATTGACCGCCTTGGCGGCCGCAACCGCTTTCTCGCCCAACTCCACTCGCTTCTCATCGCTCAATAAGGGCGCTGGGGCCTCCTCGATGATCTTCTGGTGACGCCTCTGGACAGAACAATCACGTTCGAAGAGGTAGACATGATTTCCATGAGAGTCTCCAAACACTTGCACTTCAACATGACGCGGCTTTTCGATGTACTTCTCTAACAACATCGATTGGTCGTTGAAAGATTTCATAGACTCACGTCTAGACGACTCCAATTCATCAAGGAACTTCGACTCCTCGTAGACGACACGCATACCTTTGCCTCCCCCGCCTCGCACAGGCTTGATTAGCACTGGATAACCGATCTTTCGCGCTTCGTCAAGCAACAGTTGGTCGTCTTGATTATCTCCATGATAGCCAGGCACAACCGGAACTCCTGCGGCAATCATTATGCGCTTTGACTCGTTCTTGATACCCATAGTTCTGATCGAATTCGGGGATGGTCCAACGAATACAACGCTGTTATCACAACACCGTTGCGAAAACTCCGAGTTTTCAGACAGGAAACCATAACCTGGGTGAATAGCACAAGCTCTGTTTTGTCTGGCTATCTCGAGAATGCGGTCCTGATTCAAGTAGCTCTTTTGAGGCTCAGCACATTGACTGACCTGATAAGCTTGGTCGGCGAGCTTGACATGCATAGCATTTCGATCGGCACTTGAGTAGACCGCTAATGTCTCTATGTTCATACGCCTGGCGGTCTTGATGATCCTGCAGGCAATCTCGCCTCTGTTGGCGATCAAAAGCCTCTTGATTGGATTGATCTTAAAGTTAATCATTCTGAGGTTCGCCTACATCATATTAAGTTCTAAGAAATATGAGAAATCTTGGCACTGTTGTGGTTACAAACATCACTGCTTGAACGTGTCAAGAGGCGCGATGAGTGAAATCGATCGTCATATCTGATCAAGAAGCTCAAGTGCGAGCGCACTCAAGGAAAAAACTGAGGGTTCCTAGGTTAGATAGATACCAAACCAACAGGTACTGCCTCAACTAGCCAACATCGTAGGGGAGGATGTGATTTCCCAGAACAAAATTATACTATGTGAGAGTTGAACATACAGTCGATTATGGTCGCCAGGGCTCGAGATAGAGTTCAAGTATATATGATTACATTTGCTTAGTTTATTAGCACAAAAGCTCGATTTATTTCTTGGCCTTTGGGCTCTTGGCCTTAGGGCTCTTTTCTTTGAGACCCTTCTTCTGATTCCTTTTCGTGCGGATCTCCTTGGACTTAATTTCAGAGACCTTGGCGTTGACGATTTTATTGACCTTTTGCTTCAGCTTGTAGACTTTGAATCGCCCTAGATCACTGAGGTCTTTTCTTCTCTTGTCGGCCACGAGCCTCTTGAATGCGATACTCTCTTTCCACTTCTTTGTGATCTCGTTCTTCTCCCACTCTCTCTTGACAACCTTCGTGGACGCGCCATGAACAAAGTTGAGTTTGTGTTTGGTCAAGCGGAGTCGCTTGAATCTGATAGGTTGTCTAGTGACTTTCGAGCAAGGCCCATCAATGAGTGCCCTGTTTTGATCGATGACATCAACGATAGCTACAGGCTTGCCGGAGTTTCTTCCATATCCAACGTAGGCCACTCTGCCTATTTCGACAAGATGTTTGATTGGCATCTTACGGGTATTGAATATGTTATTCTATTTGTCTGAGTAGGAATATTCGATATTGTGTATATTTTGATGAGATACGGATAAGAATGAGAGAGAGAGAGAGGTTGGATACCAGTAAGGTTCAGTTGGTTGTCGATGAACGGTGATCACCACATGCTTCACGTGAAAGGCATCCGCACGCCGACTCCTTGTTCAACCATTGAGTTTCCAATGGGGATTGCTCTTTGCATCAATGTATGCGCATGTCGAACCAGAGATCGCGTGTCCGAGGCGCATGTAATCTAGGTTGCTCGAAGCTTGTTCGTGCAAAAACTTCCGGACGCACAGCGAAGGCTGTGAACGTTAACGCATGCGCTTTGGATACAAGATTCAAAATTTTCCCGCCTCAGATTGTAAACAGCTGACGAGAAGCTTGTCAAATACATGTCATTCTTGTCCAGGTCCATCGCCTCGGCTTCACCAAACTTCTCATCGTCCATCTTCATTCGGACTTGGATGGCAGCCCAACCTCAGTAGCAATGTTGATAGATAGCCTTTTCATCATGAACCCCTTGGGGTAAGTTCAAGTTATTTCAACTAGACTATTTCGTTTTCTAACAAGTTAGTAATAACAGGTCTTCGTTTTCCTCAACACCCTAGGGATGTCATCATGGAGAAGCACTGGCAAAAGATCGTGCCAAAAAGTGATCTTGAATATCTAACAGATGCTTTACAAAAAGCCTCAGATGTCACGAACGTTCCACCAGTAATACACACACCGTATCGATGTATTGTCAGTGTGTTTAGAAACGACCTCCTTCTCGTGGCAATAGTATCTCAAAATTCCGACCTAGATTCACTCTTTGTTATAGAATTTCTACACAGAATTGTTGATATTGTGAAAAATTACTTCGGCGACTGCAATGAGAACCTGATCAAAGAGCAACTTGTCACTGTTTATGAGCTGCTCGACGAGATGCTTGATGCCGGTTATCCGTTCGCAACAGAACTCAATGTCCTCAAAGAGCTTATAAAACCGCCTAACCTGCTCAGGACTATCGCCAATTCCGTGACTGGTCGTACTAATATTGGAGAACAGCTGCCAACAAACCAAATATCGAATGTTCCATGGAGAAAACTTGGTATCAAGTATACCAATAACGAGGCGTATTTTGATGTTATCGAAGAGTTGCACGTAATTCTGGACAAGAATGGGTCAATTGTTTGCGCGGAGATCAATGGACGAATTGATTGTAACGTTAAGCTCTCCGGTATGCCAGATTTGAACCTCACCTTCGTCAATTCGAGGATATTTGATGACGTCAGCTTTCATCCATGCGTCAGACATCGGCGATGGGAATCGGAGAGAAACTTGTCATTCGTACCGCCAGACGGTAACTTCCAACTCATGACTTATTACATAAGAACCCAAAATCTAGTAAACATACCATTGTTCATCAAGCAACAAATTGTTTTCAAGAACGTGCAACATGGGCGCCTAGACATCCAAGTTGGCCCAAAGCGCATCTCCGGAAAGGTACTTGAGAACCTTACGCTTGAGATAACTATGCCTAAGAATGTGAATAACGTGGCTCTAAATCAGTCTCAGGGAAAATACTCATTTGATACCATCAGCAAAGTTTTTGTCTGGGAGGTTGGCAAGCTAGAGGGTAAAACGGCCTCGATCAAAGGGTCGCTCACACTCAACACCAATATTATAGCACCAGACGTCCGGCCGACAATATTAGTCAGATTTGTAATCAATCAGACATCTCTGTCGGATGTCCGAGTGAATAGATTGGACATGTTCGGCGAAAAGTATAAGCCATTCAAGGGAGTCAAGTACATATCCCGAGCAGGTATGTTTCAAATGAGAACATGACAGCTAACTCCATGATAGAAGTGAATTTTATCCAGCGAACAAGTGCTGAATGTTAGATTCGTGTCGTGTTACATTTATTCAATCAACAGGACGAGTAGTGTATCGTTCTAAACGGCATTGAGGAGTCCAGCTGAGTGGATGAGCAGGTGTGGTCGGCATTGTCGCTGACTGTCAACAACTTGTGCAGTTTTCTGAACAAATTCGGTAGTATAGTTCCCCTAAGTTCAACGTGCTTGAGACCAATAGGTACATGTAACTGTTGAATAGAAGTGGAATCGCTTTTTGTAGCTTCTAAAAGGTTGCATTTAGCCTTTGAGTTGTCTTGTTTTACAGGGGTTGCCAACTTGCCCATTGGAAGTTTACCAATAACAACCTCTGGATGTCGTGGGGTACTGAGTCGAAACTCACGCGGTGATAATAGAGTCGGGGGTATGCAAGCAAAATCGCCTATCTTGCTGATAGTGTACAATCTGTTCGTTTGGAGGAATTCTTCAAGTTTGCGGACACTCTCATGGCCTCTGATAGTGGCTAGTTGCTTCTGGCTTGCCGACTTGGTTGACTGTGAGTTACTATCCAGGTTATCATTGGGAGTTTTGTTTTTCACAAACAGAGTAGGAAAATCTTGTTGCGAGACTGGGACGCCAAGACTCTCAAGGAATTGTGAAGCATCTCCCTCGTTCTCTTCTTCGTCCTCGAAATCGCCCAGAACTTCAGTGATGTCATCTTCGAAGCCACTCTGACTATTCTCGATATCGTTGTTGTCGTCATCACAAGCTATCTGAACTCCTGCTCTCTGTAAGGCACATCTCATTCCGTTACTGATGGGCGAGATGTGGGAGACAATCTCATGCTCTTTGCAGTGTTTGAACAGGATATTATAATTGTCCGAGCAAAGATAGAAGAATGGACACTTGTTTTCTGTGACCAGATTAATTAAATCGGTTAGACTTTCACACCAGTCCATATGCATCATCTTGCCAGCCTCAGAGTGTTTTGTAAGCGAGAGTACACCAGAGCCGCTGTCGCGGTGTGAAACGGAAGTGGCAGTAGGTGCCCGCTTGTCGCATCTGGGAAAGAGTGGGAGCCACGATAGGTACGGGTGCTGGTAGACTGTGGCAGCGTTCTTGATAGCCTCAATAGATATTGTCCTGTCGTTGACCTTACTAGGTGTGTCCTCGTCATGGGCAGCACCACTGTGACGCTTGTGTGTGGTCGCCTTGTCGTTGGTCCAATTCTTGCAAGAAATGGGAAAATTGATTCTTACTTTAGTCCTAAGGGTCCAATCATTTTGATAGCATGGGCCTCTGTTGGCCTGTTTGCGAGGCGTCAACACGTTGCTGTCGTGCCTAAACCTCGGCGCCTCCAGGTTGGCATCCTCGTCCAACTCAAGCTTGGGATTCCTCCTGGGAGGCGACTTTCTGGGACTAGAACTATTACTATTGCTGACCCGACACCGCTTGACGGGCGAGTTGGAGGCCGAGCCCAGATCGAGTCGCCTTCTAACCGGTTGATTCTTGAACGGGTTCTTGAGCAGGTTGGGTAGATTCTTGGTGGGCGATGGGTCGGCAAAGTTGTTGAGACATTTCATAGGTGACTGGGTGGTGAAATCGGTTTTGCACTTGCTGGTCCTTCGCATCTTGAATAAGTCCGCCGGCTTGACGAACTTCTCTGGCGAAGCCATCATGCTGCTGGCCTGGTTTGTGGTGCGCAATGCAGTCGGATAGGATTAGGTCGGTTTTAAAGGTAGTCGGGTGTCTGACGGTTCGCGACTAGGAGTTGAATGGTTAATCTGGTGGCAGGTCGGGTGAGTGTGTGCAATAAGTTATCCTAAGTGAGTGTGGTTGAGGGCTTCCGGATGGCTGGCTTCCGGCCAGCTGAATGTGTCTGTGAGTCGGCAATGTGGGCAGTCTCAAGAGTTGCGATCGACTGGGGGCAGCGGATTGGCTGGGCTGTGTGTTGCTAGTCATCGAGACGTAGGTCGCTGATGAATGAGCTTGCAGCTGCAGCGCGCCAACAGCTGATTGGAGGAGGCGGACTTTTTTGGGGGCGCGCGTAGTGCCTTCCCCCGTGGGAGACACAGAGTCCCGCTGCTATCGGGGGGGTTGAATTGCGCGCGCGCCACAACAATGAGCAGCGGCGGGCCAGAGACAAACAGACGGGTCGTCGCCAATCAGTCTCCACCTTTACCTGTGCGCGGCGAGCGCCTGGAGTGTGGGTGGCGTAGCCAAACAACTCGTTGGCTATTTAATCTTTAAAAGGTTATCATTTACGTCGGCCACCATCACGACTCAAATCGACATTTGTCGCCGCAGGTAGACAGCCTCCTATCTAAGTGTGGTTGTGAGTGTAGGCGAGTGTGTGATTCCATTCGCCTGCGCACCCGAGGTGTCTACATGTGTCTCATCCAGAGGCCTTCCAAGGGGCGAGGCGGCGAGCCAGATGTGAGGTCGCTGGCCAAAATCGATGGCCGGTGGTGGTGGTCAGCACACGGCCCAGTCGAAGGTCGAGGGGTCAAAGTGTGCGGTCATGCGCGACTTGTTTGTCGGCTCGCTTAGGCACAGTAGTGTATCAAGACTCTTCAAGAGGCAGGAGGCCAAGGAATGTGTGTGTGGGCGAGAGTAGGCGACGTCCCACATGACGCATGAGATCATTGGGTGTTTCAGTCTGGAGGAGTTGGTGGTGAGCCAGCTCGAGCGACTGTGAGTGTGTGTGTGTGTGTGTCTTTGCGAACACGCCTGGTTAAAATGATATGTAGGTGAACTCGAAGGCCTAGCCCACGAGACCGGTCGAGCCCGAGTGGCTAGACTGTGATAGGCGCGAGGATTCGCCCTTCTCATTCGGGTGGCTTAGGTGCGCTTGAATGAGGCCGAGCGCCCCTATGTGTCTGAGTGAGTGCGAATGTGTCGGCGACCTTGGTGATGTGCGCGTGTGGCAGGTGGCCGACGAGGAGATCATTGTTGAGGTCTGGATTAGGGCGGCCTTGGTGGCGAGAGAGCCGAGCCGGCGGCTTGCTGGACGCGTGGCTGAAGGGGGCGCAGAGCTTCGAACATATATTTCCGCGCGGCTGATAGCAGCGCGCATCTGTCGTTCCTTCTCACCTGGTCGATGGCCCATTTTCCGCCGACGCCCCGACCACCATCTCTCTCTCAGACACACGCACTACACACACACACACACACAAAGAGCCGCTCGTTTGCGGGCCCGCTCACCTGCGCCCTACGAGCTGGCCATGGCATTTCATTTGACGCCAGACGGAGGCCACAGCCCATTAGTCGCAAGTCGAGCGTCGAGCGCGCCCATTGTGTGCGGGCCGGGGCTCGCTCGAAGCCGTTTGGCGAGCTCATTTGTGCTGCTCGAGTAGACTCTGTTCGCGCCACATCTTCTTGTTGCGCTCGAGACACGCGATCCAGGGCCGCTGGATCTTGAGGTAGTGGAGCGGCGGCGCCGAGCGGGTCGCCTGGCCGCCGCCCGTCACGAGCATCGGGCTGGCGGCCGGCACATTCGGCTGGGCGCCGCCACGGGCGCCGCCCGCCGAGGCCGTGAGCTCGTAGGCGCCGCTCAGGCTGGCGCCCGCCAACGAGTCGCCCGAGCTCGGGCGCAGCGACACCAGCTCGTCGTCGCCGAGCCCGCAGCTGGGCGTGGCCGAGGAGCGCACGCCCATGGACGACTTGGGCCGGCTTGAGAGCGGCGTCCGGGCGCCGGGGCCGTAGCTCGTGGACGGGTCGCACTGTATCACTGGGTGGCGGTAATTGGCCTGGCGCGCCTCGAAGTCGGCCTGCGTCTCACTGCTGTCGGCCGCACAAGTCGTCGCCGAGGCGCTCGTTGGCGCGCCCACTGGCCGGCCCGCGGCCACGCCCACTTGCGCAGCCGAGCCCGTGGAGGTTGTCGAGCCGCTTCCGGCCGAGGTGGAGGCGCCCGGGGCGGCGGGCACTACGCTGGCCAGCGGGCCGGTGGTTATGTTGAGCTTCCGGCTGATCGAGGCCGACGAGGAAGCGATCATTTTGCGCAAATTCGAGGCGATGGTCTCGCTGGAGACGAACGAGGAGGCGAACGAGCTGGCCGAGCCCGCCGACGACTGGCTGGACTCGAGCGAGCTGGCCGACTGCTGGCGAGTCGCGCTCACGACGCTCGCATTCGAAGAGCGCGCCAGTCCGACTGGTTTGTCGGCCAGCGGCGGTCTGGGCGCAATTGGTCCGGTCGCCGCCGCCGCCGCCGCCGAGCTGACGGACGCCTGGCGAGTCGCCTCCGGGGCGCGCCTCTTATCGCCGCTCGAGGCCAGCTTATCACTTGTCGTGGTCGCGAGGGCGCTCGGAGTTGTGGTCGCGGTTGCGCTCGTCGCTTGTGCTGCTTGCGGCGCTTGAGTCGCTTGTGGCGCCGTTGGCAGCGCCTTGGAGCCCGTGGTGACTGCGGCCGCCACCACAGAGGCCGCCTTGGCGCTGGCGGGCAGCACCGGCCGCGTGTTGGCCTCGGCCATTTGGTAGTGGACGCGGTCGAGGACATCGCCGCAAATCTCAGACTTGGACTCACGATAAATTCGATAAAACCTGTTGTTGTTATTGTGGTTGTTGTTGTTGATGTTGTTGTTGTGGTTGTTGTTGGTTTCGTTAGGAGTCAATTCCGATCAGTTGGCTGTGCGCTGGTCGCGTGCGCTCATGACGGTGGAGATGAGATTCCTGTACTCACCTAATTGAGATTCAGCCACAAGTGTGGTCTCTCTATCACAGAGCGGCGAGCATTCGAGATCAAGCTCCTTCTCACGGTCTCCCTGCGAGTGTGCATTGGAATGCAAGCGTTTGGTGGTGGAGAAATTGAAGCCCATCAGTGTCCACTCTTCGGGGGCCCATTAATCAAAGGCGCCCGTCTCAACTTACCTGTCTGAAGAATTCCTCCATCAGCAAATTGGTCCACTGGCTGTGCAGCTCCCACTCTTTGGCCGGATGGCTGATGTCTGAAATGTGTATCACGAGCGAGAGGATCTTCGACTTGTCGGCATTGAAGTTCTCCGAGTGGTTGAGAATATTCTTCATCGCCTTGATCTGCTGGAAGTGCGACGACATGTCGGTCGCGAGCACCATATCGATCACGAGCGAGCGAAATTCTCTGCAGGCGCGAGAGAATTGCGCGCGGACGTGCGACCGGCGAGAACGGGTCGAGCGCATAGGGGCGTTCGCGGAGTGGGCGGAAGCGCGAATTGTGTGGGTCAGTTTTGTAGGTTCGCTAACGATTTGTCCGCTTCGTTTGGCTCGATTTCAGTTGTGCACCAGACTCGAGAGCCTCGAAATACGTCCGACGTGCGGGCGGCTTGAAAACAGGACGCTCGAGCTCGTCGTCGATTGGTCGCACAAACTTCCGTAACAACAACAAAAGCAACAACAACAACAACAACAACAACAACAACAACAACGAGAACGACCAACTCGGCATTCCGTCGACACTGCTCGTGCTCGAGAGGCGCCGACACTAATGAGAGTTTGATTTCTCTCTCTCTCTCTCAGTGGCGCGCGCGCCCGCAATTTGGCCCGAACGTCGCCGCCGGGGGTCAAATGTCCAGGTTGCATCGGCCGAGCAGCCGTTTGCAGGCGATCTATTAGGAGCGCCGCCCCTTTGGTGGAGCGGAACGCAAGCCCGAGCGCAGGCACACAAACAGACACACAGACAAGCGGCCGGATCGCGCTCGATGGCGAGAATTAAATTTGACAATTTCCACCGGACATTGCGCAACGCGCGCGCGCCCAGCCGCGCGCGCTCGCCGGCGCGCCCGTGCGGCAGGTGGCGACCGGTGCACGACAGCTGCGAGCTCGCGCCCGGGATATTGTATCTTTGCGGGCGCCGTGTGGGCGGGCGTGCGGGCGTGCGGGCGGGCCGATGGGCGTCAGGGCGGCAGCTTGAATTTATAGGACTCAACTGGGGCCGTCATCAAGATGCACCTCGGCAGTTGCGATCTGTTATCGCGCTCGCGGCGGCCGCCAGCCAATTGGATATTGGCGCGCGTCCGGGCGACATATCGACACGCGGCCAAGGCGCACGTCGCCGAGTCTTGGGCGATTTATGAATTGTGCCCCGAGCGCGAGGTCGCTCTAAGGCGGACAGCTTTGGTTGCGCACTCGCCACCACGTGCGCGCCGGAAACTGCGTCACGAGCGCCTTAATGAGCGGTGGCGGCGGCGGTGCTGGCAGTCGTGTTGGCCAATGCGAAGGCGGAGGCCAAGTCGACGACGAGTCAATTTGTTAATGATGATCTGTGTCGCGGGCGGCGCCAAAGAGGACGCCGCCGACAACCACGTCGACGACGACGCCGACGACGACAACGACAACGACATCGAGTCGACGACGCCGACGCCACTCGCGCGCTCTGTTCGGCTGATAAGCGAGAGGATCGCCACTTTCCGCCCCCTCGCTCGCCCACTCGGCCGCCCGGCGGCGCTCGCACGTCGCCCGCGGGCCTGTCGGCGCGCCCGCGCGACGCGCCACCGAGCACCGGCCCGCTTGATTGATTTCCGGTGGCGCGACGGGCGCTCGCCGGCTCGGTCGCTGGCGCGCGCCGCCGGCCGGTCGCCCTGAGCGCTGGCTGGAGACGCGGCGCCGCTGCGGGCGCCCGCATAAAAGGCTAAATATCTCGCTAATGAGATTATGGTGAAGCGAGCGTAGGCCGGCGCGCGCGCGCGCTTGTTTCACGATGCGCGCCCATAGGGGCACCATGAGGGCGAGCTGGGGGCGTGGGCAGTGGGGGTGGCGGCGCGGGCGGGCTGTTCGTGTGCTACGGTCATAGACACACACACACACACACACACACACACACAATCAGGCCCACAGGTGCGGGCGCGCAGCTTGTGCGGTGTCATCGCGAGAAACTCACCTGAACTCGTCCTTGGTGAGGCCGGCAAGTATGTTGCAGTCCTCTTTCTTCATCAGCTGGAAGGCCTGCGAGATGTGGAAGTTCTCGAGCACCGCGCGGTCGTTGTAGATGAGCGCCGTCTCGGACCTGTTAATTGTTGGCGACACACACACACACACACATGCGCACAGGGCCACGTAGACGAGTGGCAGTTGGTTAGGGTAGTGGCCTCTAGCGATTGGATGTGGACCGAGTTCGATTAGGCGCACGCAATCAGAGCGCAAACTGGCGCTGCACGTGCTGCGTGTCGCCGGTTGCCCGGCTACTTGCGAGTCATAAATCGCCGAGAACGTGCCCGCGCCCAGGCCAAGGCCGCGAGCTCGCCAACTCTCGGCCACTGGCCTGGAGCCCAAGAACGAGCTTTATGGGTGCGAGCGCGCGCGGACTTGTTTGTCGTGCACCAGAGGAAATGCACAAATTGGCGCCCATCGAGCGGGCGCATTAGATAGTGCGACCGACTAATTAGTTCGTCGAGCTTATCGCCGACTCGGAAATGGCGCACAACATTTGGACGCACATTTGGGGGCCAAGTTTGAGCGGTCGCAAGAGCGCGCGGCGCAAACAACAAAATGGCTGTGATCTTGTTGCGCGCCAGTCGGCGATTAATCAGCGCCCACTGGCGCGATCGGCGCTCGCCTCGGCTCAGCCGTGTGGGCTCGTGACGCGCGTGCCGCCGATGGGAGGCTGGCGCTGGAAGTCGTGGCCGGCCGACGACGCCGAGTCGACGGGAGTTTATGAATAATTCAACTCAGTGGCGCGCCGAGCGAATTATCAAATCCGATCGGATCGGCGCGACTCCGATCGGCTCGAAGCCACTCGACTCGGATGGAGTCGACTCGGAGTGAGTGCGGCGCGCGTAGTCTGCAGGCGGGCGCCAACGACTCGTAAGCGATGATAAATGTTCGCGTCCTGTCGCGCTCGTTTTGAGTGGCGAGCAAAACGTCGGCCGACGCACGCCGAACGAGAGGACGACCTTTGGCCAGGCGCCGGCAGTCGAGCAAAGGTCGCCCCGGGCGCCTCGCCTCGTACGGCCGCCCAATCGTTCGTGCATTCGTGCGCGTGTTGGCGCGCCCACGAGCGTTTGCCGAGCGAGGCGGGCGATAAATTCTGCTTAGATTGCAACATTGGGCCCCCGCCGCCAGAGCTCTCGAGATCCAGCTCGAGACGAGCGCAGCTCCGACTTCGGCAGCCGCCCCCAGCCGCTGACTGGCGCTCGAGTGATTGTTTCGGCCGCCAGCTCACCTTCGAGGTCGGCGCCAGCGGAGCGTACGCGTCCGAGCATAGGCGCGCCGAGCGACCGACGGGCGGGCGGCCAGAGAGACAGACAGACAGGCAGACAGGCGGCCAGAATGAGGCGAAGATAGAGCCGATGAGTCGACGACTACACGCGGCCTCGAGAGGAATTTCGCGCGCGCTGACGCCACTAATTTGACGCCGATTTGGTTGCCTGGCGGCCGCCGTCCTGCAGCTCGGGCGAGTTTTTTGCCCCCGACGGCCGACGCTTTCATTACGTGCGCGGCGCGCGTTGCCTCGGTGGGCCCACGTAAGCCGGCCGTGCCGTCGCCGTCGCCGTCGGCGCCGCCGCCGCCAACTGGGCTGCCACTTGATTCCGGCCACGGCCACGGCGGCGACGGCCACGGCGACGACGCACGAGCGGCCCACAAACGGCGACGAGTAAATTAGATTCGCCGCTAGTCGTCTTCGTGGTCGTGGTCGCGGCGCTGACTTGGCTCCGAGTTGGGCCGCCTCGAATTCCGCTGGCGTCGCGCCGACTCGAGCCGGCGGCGCGCAAACGTCAAGACGCGCGCGGCTCGAGTGTAGCCATGGAGAAGTCGCATTTGCATTCGGCAAAAACTCGACCTGCATCGCCGCGCGGGCCGCACGAAGTGGCGCCTATTATCATTGTCGCTGCGTGCGCTACTAGTTTAAGCATTCACACTTAGGCGCTGAGGGGCTGACGCGGCGGCGGCGGGCGGCGGCGCGAGAAAGAGGTCCGCCGCACGGTCGCTGTAGGCCGAAGGGCGGGGCCAGCACTTCAGTCGCCGCTTCCGTCTGCTGGCCCACTTCGCGAGGCGGTCATATGCGCGCCGCCGCACGCTTTCCTCCGACGCAGGCCCAACTGATTGCGGCTGAAATAGGCTCCGGCACGTAGAGGGATCCGCCGTGCCGCCCGCTGTCTCCCGTGCAAACCTAAATGAACAGAGCCCACCTTTCGAGAATCACTCGAGCGAGCAGACGCGGGCGCCGATGGCAAGCTATCAGTTTGATTGCCTATTCCATGACAAGTCGGCGCCGTCATCGCGGACGCGGCCGATCCGAGCGATCGATCGCCAGGAGACGTCGGCCAAGGGGCGCGCTCTAAACTCTTGAACTGCGCTCGAGGCGGGCCAAAAGTGGGCCAAGAGTGGGCCAAGAGTGGGCTAAAAGTGGGCTAAAAGTGGCTTGAAAGTGCCACAAAGGCGCCACAAAAACCACGATCCCCTATAACTAACCGGGATGAGTGAACCGGAAGTGGCCTGCGACCCAGAGCACTGGCCGAGCGGAATTTTGTGCACACCATTGCACACGCAGAGAGTAAAAAAGAGGCGGGCCATCTGGCCAGAGGCGCGCCCAAGTCTCAACTAAGTACTCACTGCGACATGACGTGGAAGTTGTTGGTGGTGCCCGTGTGGAGGTAGTCGTGGATGATGGCCGCCAGGAGGGTGGCGAAGATTTCCAGATCGGTGAGCCAATTGGTGAGGCCCGCCTGCCAGAGCATATAATGGACGGTCTGCGTGACGTCGGCGGCGTGGAGATTATTGTGATAGGGGTTCTTGTGTTTCGTGTAGCCGGACTCGATTTGGGTGAGGAAGTTCTTCAATATGGTGGTGGGTATCTTGAACTTGTACAAAAGTCCATAGCGATTAAAGAGCTCGTAGGCCACCGACTTGAGCACCTGGCCGCCGGACACCTGGTTGATTTGGAAACAATTGAATGACCAGTCGTCGATGCACTTGAGCAGCTGGGACACCTCCTGCGACACGAAGGGCGTGCTGGCCGACATGCGCCGGTAGATGCGGTCCACCACGATGCCCGCCCTGATGGCGTTCGCCACCGACCTGAACTTGAGCTTGTCCTCGGTGCGGCGGCGCTGCGTGATGGAGTTGCGCGTGAAGGTGGTCTCGAGCCACTTGCGCACCTCGTTGGGCACCGCGTCCGACTGCACCTCGGACAGGTCGCCGTCCTCCTCGTCGGAGACGCGGCTGTCGAACCAGTTTGGTGGTTGAGGTTTTGGGGTGGTTGTGGTTGTGGTTGTGGTGGTTGTTGTTGTTGTTGTTGTTGTTGTGGTTGTTGTTGGGGTCGTTCGCGGGTGCGGTCGGCGCCAATGGGCGGACGGGCCAGGGAGTTGCGGGCGGATCTCGTGGTTAGTGGGAAGCTGTAAGGGGGCGGGGCGTGGGCGTGAGAGTGGGCGTGTGCGTGGGCACGAGTCCGGAAGATTAAGCGGAGGCGCGCGTGATAATCGCCGGCGTATCGGCGGCTTAATCATGGTCGCGACCGCCGCTGGCGCCATCATCATCATCATCATCATCATCATCATGAACGTCAGCCCGGCCACAGAGCTGGCCAACGAGCCGCAATTAGAGCAAGACGAGCGCCACGCGTGGGCGGCCTTAAAATCGGCGCCTGCCCGACGCGCGCGCGGACGCAACGCGGGCCGGAAGTGGCGCAACGAGCGCCATAAAAAGTGGCCAGGCGCGTGGCCATTATGCAAATCGAGTCGTCGGGGCGACGACTCGGCCGAGCGGTCGGCGGGCGCGTTGCCATCGGCGGCGGCCCGCTCGGTGTCTTCGTGTGGGCTCGCTCGAGGGGGGCGGGGGCGTGCGTGCGCAAATTAGAGGCGGGCGGTAACTCGCGCCCAGTTCATAGAGCTCGTCGAGTGTGTCGAGTGTGGCGAGTGTGCTGAATGTGCAAAGGGGCCAGCGGGCGCCTAGCGGTCGTTGCGCGAACACTGGCGGTGTGGCGCCAAAAAGTTGCCGACTGTTGAGCGGCCGATCATAACTCGGCCCTCGGCCGCTCAAGATGCTCGCTCGAGCGCCGAGTCAAGGCGCACTCGGACCTAAAACAATCTGTCTGAGTGGGCGCCCACGCAGCCGACCACGCCCACGCCCAAGCGGACTGACAAATTGAATTGTTTTGGCGCAACGAGCTCGAGAGTGGAACTGAGCAGAATGACGAGCGACGCGAGTGGTCGTTCAGGCGAGCGAATATTAGCCAAATTGACGACAATTGAGCGCCACGACGAGCGCGGCCCAGTCGGCGGCTCGTTATGATTGTTCGGGCGGCCAGTTGGGGGCCCGCGGCGAGCACACAGCCGCCGGCTCGTCATCGCGCCCAAAGGGCCGGCCGACTTGTGCGCCCCACTCGAGCGCACTGGATTGCGTCCGCTCGCCGACTGCCACGGGATTGTAGCGCGCGGCCAGCTCATTATTGGCGCGCGGCGTCTTCATGAATATCATCGTCGTCCTCGTCGTCGTCGTCGTGCGCCCGATGTTCTTCTTGATGCGCACTCGAGCCTCTTGAGAGGGCCGACTGGCGTCGAGCTGAGGGCCGGCGATTTGTCGCGCCGCGCGCGCCGCCGATGCGCGCGGCCAATCAGCAGCTGGCCTTCCGGTCGGCTCGCTTTGTCGGGCCCACTAATTGGCCGCGCGCTCCACCGACGACGAGGGCGCCAACTCATCGGCCACTCGCCGTCGGATCTTGGCTGCCGAATTGAGCCCATAATTAGCGCGCACATCGGCCCCACACATTCACGCTGGCCGCACTTCCTGCGCGTTCGCTCTCTCTCTGACCGGAAGTGCGCCACCTGTCAGGCGGCCGCGGCCGGCCAAGGCGCGCGCTCGAATGTAAATAAGGCCCCTGCGCGCGTGGCGGCTGGCGTGTGGGCGATGATGCGGCCACTCCTTCCGCTGGCTGTGAATGTCTCGCGGGGGTGGGCCCTCTGGCGGGCCCGCTGGCGAGCGAGCCGCCGGCCGGGCCAGAGATTATTATCGGGCGCCGGGAAGGAATGTGCGGGCGCCCATTGGCGCGCGGGCGGCCGGCCAGTGCCGAGAGCCCGGAGCCATCCGAGATGGGCGCCGCTTCGGATCTGCCGGGCGCACGTCGGCGTCCATTAGGCGGCGCGTCTGCGCGCCCTCATTATCTCGTCCATTTGAGGGCGAGCCCGGCGGCTGTGATGCGCCAATTCCATTGGCGTCGGGCGTCGGGCGTCGGGCGTCGGGCGTCGGGCCACAAACGGCCCGGCTAACTCGAGCCGCGCGTTGTTCTCAAATTCCACGCGCGCGACCTATCGAACTGTCGTCGGCAACGTCGTGCTCTTCATTGTCGTGACTTTACCTCGGCGAGCGCACCAAACGAGCGCCCCCAAACGAGCGCACGAACGAACAATCGATCGTACGATCGACCTGCACCTCGTGTGCGCTAGAGAACGAGATGGAACATGTTCGTCATCCTCCTCATTGTTCTACGGCCCCCATCCGGCCGCCCCTCCGCCCGCCTCATCAGCGGCCCCGACTCGAGAGCTATGGCCCACAAGGTCACTCAAAGGACGCGCCAACGATTCTCGCGCATCCTCTAGCTCGCCTGGCAAAGCGAGCCTCCGATGCGGGCGCCCGCGCGCCTAATGAGCGGCCGACCAGCTGCGAGGGCGTGTTCGGCGAGTGGGGGCGTGCGGGGGCGGCACAGAGCCACTCGGTTGCGAAATGAGTGTCGCCGACCTGAAGCCGGCGTCATCGGTTGGCGCCCGTGAGCCCGCGAGCGAACAGTCGATGATCCGGGCGAGCGCGGCCGCAGGCGCGACGCAATCGCGCAATCAGCGCGCCGAGCGCGCGTGCAAATATTGGAATTATCATATTGGCGCCGCCGAGTGGGCGAGTCGATCGAACAAATTGGTGATTGGAATCTAACGCCCGCATCCGCACATAGCTCCACTCGAGCGGGCGGCCGCGTCGAGTGTGGCGAGCGCGGCGACGGGGCGCCCGCAGCGACAACTGGCCGCCGGCGCGACGCTCGCCACTCTAAAGTTTCCAATTTCGCGCCCGTCGCGGCTGACGTCGGCCTGAGTCCCGGGGCGTCGTCGTCTCGACGTCGGGGCGACGTTTTGTCTCTGGCGGCGGCGGCGGCGGCGGCGACCACTTCGCATCCTGAACGTTTTCAATAATTGCCCGGACTACGTGAGTTTAGCAACAACAAAGCTACGGCCAGACTTGGAGTTTGCCCGACGGCGGGCGCAGTGCAAGTCGCTCGCTCGGCCGCCGTCATGTTGACGGCCAATTGTGCGCACTGGCAGCCGCCCCCGAGTTGTCCACATCATTTTTTGTCCGTCGTCGTCGTCGTGGTGGTCGCCGTCGTCGCCCGCCGCCGCCGCCGGTGGCCTCAAGAGGCGCCCCCGACGGGCGACCGTCGCGGGAAAGTTGTCGCCCAGTCGGCGGCGCTCGCGCCATTCATTTCGTTTCACTGGGCCAGACGCGCGCTCGTCCCGAGCGCTAGGCGCACACAATGGCGCTAGGCGGCGGCGGCAGCGGCGCCGCCGTCGCTGCCACTGGCTGGCGCTCGTAATTGACTTGGACGACTGGCCGCTTGCCGCAAGATTAAACTCGGCCCGCGCGAGCAGTCGGTGGGCGCGTCGCACTTGTGCCGAGCGCGCCGGCCGCTGGCTGCCATAGATTGCCATTTCATTGGCGAGCCGCGCGCGGGCGAAACTTTGTGATGATTTGGGGCCCGCGATGGCCAGGGTTGCAATCAAGCGGCGGCGCAGCGGCCTGGTGGCTGGCTGGCTGGATGACCGGCCGCGCCCATTAAGAGTCACGAGCGGCCGGGCCGGGGGGCCGAAAGTTGGAAAGTGGCCGGGACTGGGCCGCTTGTTAGGCGCGAATTCTTTGCCTGCGACGTGGGCCGACGTGGGCGAGGCCGAGCGCGCGAAGGACGACGAGCAGCAGAGAGCGAGATAGAGCAGAGGAGCAGAGGAGTAGAGGTGGAAGTAGAGGCGAAAGTGAAAGTGGAAGTGGCGCCCGGAGTGGGAGGAGGAGAGAATATAAGAGAACAGACGAGGCGAGGCGAGGCGAGCCGAAGGCGACGAGACCAAGAAAGACGACACGAGGCGCAATAAATGGCGCACACACTGGCGCCACTCTTGTACCTGGCGAGCGCGCGCCAGCCGGCCGAGTGGGCGGGCGCCAGGTGAGGAATGCGCCCGCGCGCGCGCGTCTAGACGATGAGTGTGGATGCGGACGGCGAGTTATCGCGGTGGTCGTCGTTGTCGTCGTGGTCGTGGTCTCGGTGGTTCTTGTTGTTGTCGTGGTCGACGAGATTGCTCGGCGCGCCCGGCCTCTGTTTGCTCACTCGGCCGCGATCTGGGCGCCGGATGCGGGCGGCGCCGTCGATGCAGATGATCGGCGCGCTCGTCGCCGTTCGCTTCCGACCAGCGAAATGCTTGCGTTTGTGATTTTGGCGCCGACGAACAAGCGGCCCGTCCGCCAGTGGGCGCGTCGCCGCGAACAACAGCGAGTGAGCAAACACACACACACACACACATTCAGGCGCAGGCTCGCTCGCCACTCGCCAGATCTCGCCGCTGATTGGGCGACGTCGGAGACCGGACATGAAGTGGTCCCTGGCGCCGTTCGCGCACTCCAAGGCCGCGCGCGGCCGCCTGATTGCGCAA
>SNVD02009056.1:0-36176 GCA_013180625.2 Boswellia sacra | reverse complement strand
ATCTAGGTTGAGGATCGCGGAGATCAGATTCGCCTTTTTACACTTGTTACCCAAATGTCTCTTGTGTATGGAGTGATTGAAAGGCAACATCAAGATTTTTAGACCAGAGCCTTGTATGAGCAAGTGTTACGTGGTGATGGAAGTGTGGATTGGATAATTGGTTCAGAATGGAGTTTGCGATTCAAGGGCAGAATCTTGGTTCCATCAAGTAAAGAGTGTAAAGATGATATTCTTAAGGAATTTCATTATTCTAAATTTATTGTTCATCCAGGTGGTACCAAGATGTATCATGAATTACGTCGACAGTTTTGGTGGAAAGGAATGAAGTGGAATGTTACTGAATATGTGGCTAGATGCCTTACTTGTCAACAAGTGAAGGCTGAGCACCAAAGGCCTGCAGGATTACTCCAACCACTTCCTGTAGCTGAATGGAAATGAGATGCATCCTTTGGGAACAAAATCTTGAGGGCTGAGGCCTAATAGAGAACAATATGGTTTAGTGTGCGATTGGGTTCAGACCGACAGTGGGACCGGGACGAGGTAGTAGGCTGATGCGTTCGAAACTAGCAAGTATACTAGTCGCACAAGTAATAAAGTGATAAGTAAGATATCGTTCCCACGAGGATTGATTCTAATTGAATTTGTTATTTCCAGCAACAATTAACTAAATGGGGGGGTTTTGTTGAATGATTAACTAAGTGAAATAAGAATGCAAATTAAGAATAACAAACAGAAGTTAATTTGAATAAAAGATCAATGAGGGAAATCTGGTTAAGGGATCCTTCTCTACCACAAGATATGGATTTGCGAATTAATCGTAGAATTGTCATCCAATTATAGCATTGAAATTATCAACCGTAGATAACAACAAGCTCTGTTATCCCAATCTTTCCTTACTTTGTTGTTAAATAAAACAGCTCTTTATTTAATCTCTATCCATTAAACAACCTAGAACAAGCTCTCTAAATTTAATTCAATGGATGCATTACGATAAGAAAGATAGGTTGATCTAAGCAATAAACACACAACTCGGATTATTTAACTTAGGTTGTATTCTCCAATTGCAATCTCTGATCACAATTTTGCTACTAAGGATTAGAAATTCAAGACAATTACGGATCAAGATTTCTACTCTAGCAATAGACAACAACCAGATTATATTCAATTGGCCATTCCAAATACAATCATCAAGCAATCATAAGCATTAGATATGGGAAAATACAAGCAACTTCAATTAGAGAATTGGATAACAACTTCTTGTACAATCAACTTACAATAACCATATCAGGGGCTTTGAAATCACCCTCAACCAATTCAGATTCAGTTACACCTGTTTAAGAACGTGGTACATACAATACAACATGGAGACATTCCAGAAAATGAAAGGGAAGGGAAAAACTTAGCAAATTTGATGTAATTCTCTTTGGATTGTAGTTCTTCCTCTTTCCAAGCTTCCGTTCTCCTTCAAGAACTCCAAGAGATGAAAGAATTCCAGAGCTTAAGCCTCCACCACGTTCTCCCCTCTTCAAGTTATGAAAATAAAACCCTAAAATGTGTTTAAATACTCTGCTACAGTAACGTGCTACAGTGCCCCGTATTATACATGCTACAGTGGCTTGTGGAATTATATTTCTATACATCTCACACTGTTTTTATTACAACTTTTGGTACACTGAATGGATTTATAAACCGTAAATTTCTCCAGAAAATAGACTTCGAGAGCTTTGCAACGGTATATTATATGTCATCGGGTTCATTGTATATCAATACAATTAAATCCGAGAAGATGGTTGACTAGCAGAGGTGAAAATGAAGGGTTTTACTCCATTTTTGTGCAAGTTGCTCCAAACTCCTACAAACATCAAAACCACACAAAAACATAAAAATACCAAGGAATATAGCAAAGAAACATGGACGAATTGATATGAAATGATATATAAATAGACACTTATCAAATTCCCCCACACTTAACTTTGCTAGTCCTCGAGCAACTACGACAATATGAAATAAAACTAAACCGAAACAGAATCAACAAAAAATTAAAACACACAAATGCTTAATCTTGCAAATAGGCCTCAAAGATTGTACTTAAATTATAACCCAAGGAAAACTTCAAAATAATGCACTTGATCAAGAATTTTATCTTAAAGATTAGTTTCGCTTCATTTCAATTCCTCAAGTGTGTGTGTGTAGAGCCATTCTCACCTAATCCCTTGTAACCCGGATGAGTTTATGCATAAAAATGAATCATATTTAATATTGAAGATGTGTGTATAAATGAACTCCATAGGCTTGCTTTTTAGGTCACTCTCCACTATGTAGACATGCACAAGAAAAAAAAAAAAAAAATCCCCAAAAAAAAAACCAAAAAAAAAAAAAAAAAAAAAAAAAAAAAAAAGAAAAAAAAAAAAAAAAAAGAAAAAAAAAACCCAAAAAAAAAAATAAAAACCCAAGGATCAAGTAGGACTTTATTAAGCTTGTAACGTTTGGCTTGGGTGAAGGTATGATAAAGGATAATAATTTGGCTCAAATCATCCACAAACACATAAATCATTCAAGAATATGTAGAGCTCAACCCTATAACACAACTCTATTTCAATTCACCAGGTTACTCCCCCAAACTTATTTAGAACACTCAATCTTTTTTTTTTGGCACAAAACAAAAGAAAACTACACCCCACACTTTGTTGTTTCATTCTTTTTAAGAACACTTAAGGGTATAGATCTCTTATTCTTCTTCTTTTGTTCTCTTTTGTTCTCTTTTTTTCTTTTTTTTTATTACACTTCCCCTCCCCCAAACTTAAACAACACATTGTCCTCAATGTGTAAGTACGTGGACGATAAGTACAGATTGACTTTTTTTTTATTTCTTCTTTTTTTTTTACAAACACAATAGGACTCACTTGCATTGCTCATGACACATCCCAACCTCCTCTACCTTTTCAAAACCAGAACATAGCTCAGAATTTAATTGTGAATGATCTACATGCTCATAGGTAAGGGATTAACTGTTTGGAACAAAATCATTTTAGGTTAGGAAATCTTTTAGTGAGTTAACAAAGAAAAAAGATTACAGAGGCTCAAAGGGGTAACTAGGGATCAATTTCTGTCAAGGTTGGCTATTAAGGCTCAAACGGTCCAAAGAGGGCCTAAATCATTTCCCCAATGTTGCACAGCCTAGGATTTCGCCTTGAGTGACCATCAAACAAGTTCTAGCATTCATTGAAATCTGAAGAAACATTTAAATTACATAAACTTTCTCTAAGTGAACAAATAACTCAGTGATAATAGCTCATGCTCAATGTTGCGCAAGGAATCAAAAGCAAAGCGAAAACCAATAAACATTTCAAGCACACAGATCCATGCATCATTTATTATTTTCCAAGAGTTATTCTTAATTCAATCATTATCTGATCATCGACCCACAAAATGCAAGAAAAAAGGTACGTGGCGTTGTTACACCTGAGTCAAGATTGTATATTTCAACAATCCTTAGGACCAGTAGCCCGCAGACTTAAGGTTTCCAGCTGACACATCCGAAAAAGGATTGTCTCCCAAGTATAGGAGTGTCGACGTAATAAAACCCGGTGAGACCGGGGTCGATCCACGAGGAAGGAGATTTTAGCGCTCAAATTATAAGCTAAGCAAATACGATATGATGATTCAAAGATATGAGAGGATAATATCAACAATGGATGAGAATAATTAAAATGCGCAAGTAAAAGGAATTAACACAATAATAATGAAAGCTAAGGTTAGGGGATCCGCCCTTGATATTTCAAATAAGGATAATTAACCCATTTTAGTTATATGAATTATATTTGTTTCGTTATCAATATTTATACCACTTCTTGTAAATGGGTTCAAGCATCCAATGTGCCAATCACCATATGTCTACAACAAATCAAGGTTCCTAACTAGATTCGTGTCGGTAAAGAAGAACCATACATCATCTAGAAAGGATCCAAGCATTTGATGTGCCAAGGATTGTCGACAATGGATCAAGACCTCCACTTTACGAGTGGTGTCAAGATTGATTAAGAAATTAAATATAATCATATTGAATAAACATCATAAGATTAAGATTATTAAGCACATATTAAGGGTTAGAGAATCCTTATTCTCATATCAAGGGTTTCACCCTTTCACCTTAGCAAAAGAAAAATTAGAAGAACATTATAATAGAAAGAAAATAAAATGTAAGAAAAAGAAAATTCATTAATAACATAAATACACAAAACACAATACAAGATCCTAGCCAAAGCCAAAATGTTCCAGCCAAGGCCAAGATGCCCTAATGGGTCACAAGACACCTCTATTTATAGATACATCCAGGGGCAAACTTGTCAAATTACAGGGCATAATTGTCAAATATTAGTTGTAAATATCTTTGACAATTGGGATCATTAGGCACCGACTTTGACCATCAATTTTGACATCGAAATGTTGTGAATTTTAATCACATGTCTTCATGAAAGTTGTAGATAATTCTCTCAGATTTCTAGAACATATTGATTGGCACAATTTGGATACGTATTTTGAGAGATACGGTCCAAATACTGAGGCCTGGTCAGACTGGGCCGAGACTGTAGATGGGTTCACTTCAAGCCCAAATTTGGTCCACTAAGAGCCCGAATTTGATGATACTTGTGAAATGTAATCTTGTAGACAATTGAATTAGCTTTCCAAAACATTAAGAATTGCACCATTCTAATCTATAAATAGAGAGTTATGCCCATTTTACCAAACCTGTAACAAAACCAAAATTAAGAGAAATTAATTCCAAAGATGCAAATGCTACAAATATGCTTAAGTTGAGGAATTTAATGACACCATTAATGCAATATGATGAACTAAACTCTTATTAAACATGCATATTTAAGTGTTTATCACACCCCCCAACGAGCTTATTGCTAGTCCCTAGCAATTAAAGCGTTATTATTTAGAAGTGATTTATAGAATTTTACATCCAAGGTGGTCATTATTGCACTCTCCTTGATTTTATCCAAATAAACAATCTCTCACCTGATTTTTTTTTTTTTTTTATATCACTCACGTACCCTTCGTCAAGATATCCACAAACCTTCTTTTTTTTTTTTTTATTTTGTTTTTGCTCAGTATACAGAACTAGGGGCTTATTAGAATAGACATATAGGTTCTGTATTTGTTAAGAGTTAACAACCTAAGGTAGGGGATATTCATTCATTTTATACATTTTTTTCTTTTTTTTTTTTTGAAAGAATGCATCTTTAACCCATGTAGCGAGCCTTAGCTAATGACTCCCAGACCAGTTGGCCTTAGGGCACTAGGTGTTAAGACACCCCTATGAGCTTAACGACTCGGGTTGCGGATGCTTTATTTTTACTTAGAACTTGTGGATAGTGCAATGTTCGATCCCATTAAGCTTTCCCCTTAATCCATGTAGCGAGCTTTGGGCCAATAGCTCCCAAACCAGTTGGTCTTAGGGTATTAGGTGTTGAGGCACCCTTCGGGCTTAATTGCTCGAATTAAGGAGGCTACGAGACCAAACTTATCCACAATTGCTTTCTCTTTTTTTTTTCTTTTTTTTTCACTTTTTTTTTCCTTTTTTTTTTTTTTAAAACTTTCCCTTTCCTTTGTGTTGTTATCCTAAACAAAACAAAAGAACTCAAATATTACAACATTTCTTTTCGCCACCCACAATCATGCATCAAGGTATGTGTGTGTGTGAAGAAAGATTCATAGATACTTGCTTAATGAGCACATAAGCACACAATTTATTAAATGATAGGGTTGTGAGAGTTCATAGATTTAAATGATTCAAAGCAAAATGAATAAGACCCCCTTGTTATAAAATTCAAAAATCAAGACTAAATAATATCAAATAAGTCTTCAAAAATGCAAGAATAAAATGACAAATTGGTTAAAATGGGTTTCAAGAGTTCAAACTGGTCCTCCCTACTCTGCCATTCCTGACCCAGAATGCGTCTCAAGAGGATTTGAACTCCTTACACCGCACTCTGAATCTAATTACTAACTCGCTTTCTTTTTTTTTTTTTTTTTTAAGAAAAAGGAAAATTTCAAGACACACTTATGTCTACTATCCTTCCCCCCCAACCCAATGAAACATTGTCCTCAATGTTTAAATGTAGAGAGATAAAGTATAGGAGACATTACCTGAAGCTTCTGTTATTCAAGAGAGATGACCTGAAAGACTCATAAATAACATGCTAAAAATAAAATAAAATAAAAGACAAAAAAAATTACAAACGGAGATTCAGATCCAATTTGCACTTTTTGTTTTGCCCTCCTGCCCAATTAATTTGAGTACTAGCTGGATCAGTTTCATACTCAACTTCTTGTAAATTATCAAGTAACTCACCAGCAGAAGTGGCAGAAATAAGGATCTGTCTTGCCCAATGTGGGATAAAATTTTGTTCTACAGCTGCATCAACAAAACTTATTAAAGGATCAAAGTAATTGTTAACATTCAACAAACCTATGGGTTTTTGATGGAGATTCAGTTGGGCCCAAGAGGCAATTTGAAAAATTTCTTCAAGAGTGCCAAAGCCACCTGGTAAAGCAATAAAAGCATCTGAATTGATGAGCATATGTGCCATGCGTTCATGCATAGAGGAGACCTGTAACTCCTTCCCAACCGTTTTTCCAACAATACTTTCTACAGCCAAAGCTTTAGGAATAACTCCTAAAACTTGAGTACCCCCTACATGTGCAGCTGTTGACACACAACCCATTAACCCGAGGCTACCTCCCCCATAAACCACATGAATCTTTCTTCCAGCCAGTAGCCTACCAAGATAATTCGCTACTTCTACGAACTCTTCACTTTTACCTGGTCGAGATCCACAGAATACACATATCCTTTGGATTCGACGTTTTGAAGTTCCCTCCATGTCTATGTAACTCTCTAACTATGTGTGAAGAAGAAAACAAGACATGTGGTATTTATGGAGTGCAAAAAGTATGCTAATGATGATATCTATCTAGGTAGCTCGATTATTTGTTGAAAAAGTTGACAATAATGCACAAAAATTCAAAAGATGATGAAATAAGACACCATAAGTCAAACAAAAGATACAAATTCAAAAATGATAGCTATGAGGTATTAAAATTCAAAAATGATGGCACGCATGCATATGTACCGGTAGTTGTGACTGTGGCTCACATCTTCCTCTGGTTTTATGTCCAGAAACGGCTTAAACACCTCTATGAGTTGGGGATATGCTTCCCATCCATTTTTCTTATAAACTGGCAAACAGGGTCGTTTTGAGTCAGATTCCCAAGACTATAGCGTTCCTGCTCATCTCGGAATTGTGTCCACAAATTAAAAATTTCACGCTGCACAAGTCCACAAGAATGCGTCTCAAGAGTCGTTCGGATATCATCCAAAGACTCCTTACGCAGTCCATTCTTGATGAACTGTAGTTTATCCTCTCGATTGTTAGACAAATATCCCAAGGAGCGGCAACGCTGGTTACAAGTCCATCTTGCACATCTTGGACAAACTTGTAACATTTTCGCTCTTCGCTTTTTGGCATAAGAGCTTTTTCCCAAACCTGGCATATGTGAAACAAGATTATCTGAAAACTCACAAGAGAATCGAACCTTGGCTTCAATTAACCATCTTAAATCAACAGGAATACCCTTACGCATCAACAACCTTAGTCTTTCTGCACGAGCTTTATAAATTTTAAGCAAATCATTTGAGGAAGAGAGGGAAAATGTTTGTGCAATTTACGAGATGTATCTCAATGTTAAGAAAGAGAGAAAGAAAGAAAATGGATGCAAGCAACAGTTTTTTAGGGACGGAAAACCGACTTTAATAGTCACGGAGTACCGTATCCGCCACTTGACCGGGAAAAATCACTCCTTAAAAAGGATCGATTAAAGCAATGGACTCTTCGTTTTGGGCAAAATTTTCAAAGAATGGTTTTAACCGTTGTCCATTAACTTTAAACACATTACCATTCTTTGGGTTCTCAATTTCAACTGCTCAATGAGGGAAAACATTTTTTAATTAACGAATAAAGGCAAGGGGGGCGCAGTCCAACGTGACCGAAGTTTACCAGGAAGATAAATGCAACCTTGAATCATACAAGAAACTTTTTTGTGAAGGTGTACAAAAGATTTTCTACAATAAATTTGTCACGATGAAAAAACCTTTTATTTTTTCTTTGTAGATTTAGAATTTTCGTAGCCTCATTCCTGATTTCTTCCAGTTCACTCAGTTGGAGTTTTCGTAACTTGCAAGCAATCATTCAAGTTTGTGTTAAATGTTTTAATTTAATGCCCAATAAGCTTTTAATGCTCAATTTTCCACATATATATTAATTAATAAGCTTTATTTGCGTCAATTATCCACTCTTATAATTGCTCAATTTCCACTGGCAAGTGCAAGGTTTTTTCCATAACTTAATCTATAAGGAGAATTCCCAATGATGTTTTGAAAGCCTTCGGTAAGCCCAAAGTGCATCATTAAGTCTTAAAGACCAATCTTTACGATTTGGGTTAACCGTTTTTTCTAAGATCTGTTTATCTCCCTATTAGCTAATTCAACTTGTCCACTTGTTTGTGGGTGATAAGGTGTAGAAATTTTATGGTTTATTCCATATTTCTTCATTAAAGTTTCAAATGGTTTGTTACAAAAATGTGTACCCCCATCACTAATAATGGCTCGAGGAATTCCAAATCTACTTAAGATATTCTCCTTCAAGAATTTGACAACTATTTTGTGATCATTGTTTCGATATGGAATTGCCTCGACCCATTTTGAAACATAGTCCACTGCAACAAGGATGTACACAAAAACAAATGACGGTGGAAAAGGTCACATAAAATCAATACCCCACAGTCAAAGTATTTTCACAACAAGAATGGCTTTAAAGGCATCATGTTTCTTTTTGAAAGGATCCCAATTGTTGACCAATTTTTCACATGTTTTGCAATGCATGTGCATCTTAAATAAGGTGGGCCATAAAATCCCAATTGTAAGATCTAGCACGGTTTTTTCTAGATGAAAAATGTCCGCCACATGCTCCAGAATGACAAAAGTTAATGACACTACTTACCTCATTGTCGGTATGCATCTTCTTATTATTTGATCCGGACAATATTTGAAAAGATACGGATCATCCCAGTAAAAATTTTTCACCTCGGTTAAAAATTTGCTTTTGTCTTTAGCATTCCAATGAGGTGGCATTTTCCCTGTCGCAAGAAAATTTACAATGTTAGCAAACCAAGGTACAGTAGCAACCGAAAATAAAAATTCATCAGGAAAGGAATCATTGATAGGTGAAGTTTCAATTAATGTCTCTGTCGTTAGTCTTGCAAGATGATCAGCAACGACATTTTCGGCTCCTTTCTTATCCTTTATTGTGATGTTGAATTCTTGGAGCAATAAGATCCACCGTATCAATCTAGGTTTTGCATCCTGTTTAGTCATTAAATATCTCACAGCTGCATGGTCCGTGTAAACAATTGTTGGAGAGCCAATTAAATAAGATCGAAATTTGTCCAATGCAAATACTACTGCAAGTAGTTCTTTCTCAGTTTTTGTGTAATTCATTTGTGCATCATTTAAAGTCCTACTTGCATAGTATATTACATAAGGCTTACCTTCTTTTCTTTGTCCTAAGACAGCACCAACGGCATAGTCACTTGCATCACACATCAATTCAAAAGGCAAGAACTAATCAGGAGATTGCATAATTGGAGCAGTTGTTAAAAGTCGCCATAGTGTATCAAAGGCATTTTGACATTCTTGAGTCCATTCAAAGGAAGTATCCTTTATTAAGAGGTTACAAAGAGGTTTAGATATAGCACTGAAATTTCTTATAAACCTCCTATAAAATCCAGCATGCTCTAAGAATGAACGAACTTCTTTGACTGGTTTTGGTGGAGGCAAATGGGAAATTAATTCCACTTTTGCTTTACATCCACTTCAATTCCTTTAGAAGACACCACGATGACGTCTAAGACAATTCCCGAAGTGACCATATAATGACTTTTTTTCCAATTCAAAATAAGACCTTTTTCTACACACCTTTTTAGGACTTTTTCTAAGTTTCCAAGACAATTATCAAAAGTGTTTCCAAAGACAGTTAGATCATCCATGAAAACTTCTAAACAATGCTCGACCATATCACTAAAAATGCTTAGCATGCATCTTTGAAAAGTGGCTGGGCATTACAAAGTCCAAAAGGTCATTCTCCTAAATGCAAAGTGCCAAGGGCACGTGAATGTGTGCTTTTCTGGTCTTCAAGTGCAAGGGGGAATTTGATATAGCCTGAGTTCCATCAAGAAGCAGTAGTAGGGGTTCCTCTACTCTTTCAAGATTTGGTCAAGAAGGTAAAGTAAAATGGTTCTTTTCTAGTGACAGCCAGTTAATTTTCTATAATCAATGCACATCTTCCAACTAGATGAGACACGAGTTGGCAATAATTCACCCTTTTCATTTTTAACTACTGTAATGCCAAATTTCTTGGGTACTACTTGTGTAGGGCTTACCCACTTACTATCAGAAATAGGATAGATAATTCCACATCAAGTAGCTTGAGAACTTTAGCCCTAATGACCTCTTTCATGTGTGGATTTAATCTCCTTTGAGGTTGTTGAGATGTTTTGGCATTTTCCTCTAAATATATTCTATGTGTGCAAATTAAAGGGTTAATGCCTTTTATATCTTTTAAAGTCCAACCAATTGCATTTTTATGCCTTTTAAGCACTTCTATCAACTTACCTTGTTGCTCGCATGTGATGGATGAAGAAATTACCACCGGATATGTCTGATTCTCCCCAAGATATGCATTTTTCAGTCCTTCAGGTAAGGGCTTCAATTCTAGCTTGGGAGCTTCATCTTCCTTGCTTTCATTCATTTGCCCCAATTCTTCAAATCTTGATTTTGAGCCTTTTTTCATCACCTGTGCACAATCCAATAAAGAGCATATATCAGAAAGATCAGACTCTAGTTCCATGCTTGATTCTAATGAATTCACTAGACAAGTTTCCAAAGGGTCAGAAGAACTCCCTTTTTGGATGTGACCTTCCACAATAGATTCGATCATATTAGCCTCCTCAATTTCCTCTTCTTCTTCATGTGGTTGTTTTGCACATTGAAAACTTAAGTTTCCAATGTCATGTTCCCAAATGAATAGCTTCATGACTCCATGTCTGCAATTAATCAAAGCATTAGAGGTAGTCTAGAAATTGACCCACTGAATGACAGATTGAATTACATACTTCCCACTGTTGATGTGTCAAGACATAAAATCCGACTGGGTAAATGAATTTATCGACTTGACTAACACTCTTCTACTACTCCTCTTGGTACTTTAATTGATCTATCAGCAAGCAAAAGAGTCACAGAAGTCGGTTTAACTTCACTAGATTGAGTTTCTAAAAAACCGAATATGGAAGCAAATTCACACTAGCACCAAGATCAAGTAAAGCTTGTTCAATTTTATGCTCTCCAATAACACATGAAATTGTAGGACAACCTGGATCTTTGTATTTCACTGTATTATTATTTTGAAGAATAGCATTTACTTGCTCGGCTAGAAATGCCTTCTTTTTCATATTTAGTTTTCTTTTCACAGTGCACAAGTCTTTCAAAAATTTTGCATAAGAAGGTACCTGTTTGATCACATCAAGCAAGGGAATGTTGACCTTTACCTGTTTGAAAATTTCAAAGATTTCAGAATTGTGAGTTGGCTTCTTTGTGTGGCTAATGCTTGAGGAAATGGAGGCACAGATGAGGATTTGGTTTCCTCTTCGCTAGGTGTTGGTTTGGCAACCCCTTCCTACCCTTTAGAGATCGATTCTTCTTCTTCCTCACAAAGGTTAGGAATATGTTTTTCAACAACCTTACCATTGCGAAGGGTCATGACTGACTTGGCTTGGTCAAAATAATGGTTATTTGAACTCCCTGCATTTGAGTTAGATTGATCTTTGGGGTTTTGCAATGTTTGAATAGTCAAATAATAGTAATACTATAGTGTTAGTTAGTATCCACCTTTTCTTGTTATCTCAGCGTAGTCGAAAGGGAAATTTTCCCTTTCTGGTGCTAAATGTAGATGCAAAATTTTGCAAAGTTCCTGACAAATTTGCTAATGTTTGAGCAGTTTGCCTATTGAAGTCCTCTTGCTTTGTATGAATGAATGCAATGTTTCTTCAAAGTCTTTCCTAGGAGGAGGAGCATATGCATGATCCTGAGAATTTTGAAAATTTTGTCGTGTTTGAAAAGGGACTTGTGAAGATTGAGCATGATTGTCATTTTTCTAGCTAAAATTTTGATGATTTCTCCAACCAGGATTGTAGGTTTGTGAATATGGATTGTGATTTGGCCTTTTGAAAGTGTTCAAGGCATTGGCTTCTTCATGGAGACATTCCTAAAGGCAGGCAAAGTTGGGCAATCATCAGTAGAATGGTCATTGTCATCACAAATGTTACAGACATTTTCTTGAATAGATTTCAATTGACCATTCTTTTTCATCTCTAAAGTCTCGACTTTTCTAGCTAGGGATGCAAATTTGGCTTGAAGGTCATGGTCTTCCTTAAGGTTGTAAATGCCTCTATTGGATGTCGAGGTTGGGGCCTTGCCTGGTACCTCATAGGTGCCAGCAGTGTCCCAATTTTGTGCCTTTTCTGCCAAGGAATCTAGGAAGTCAAGTGCTTCCTCATGGTCTTTTTCTTTAAATTCTCCATTACACATTAATTCCACTAGTTGCTTATCTTGAGGTGTTAACCCTTCATAGAAGTGTGCAACTATTCTCCAAGTTTCAAACCCATGGTGAGGACAGGTATTAAGTAGTTCCTTATACCTATCCCAATATTGGTAAAGGGTTTCTCCTTGTTTTTGAGAGAAATCATAAATTTGTCTTTTAAGAGAATTTGTTCTATGGGTAGGAAAATTTTTTTTCAAAAATTGTTGTTTCATCTCATCCCATGAACTGATGGAATTCGACCTCAAATTTTATAGCCATGTTCTAGCTTTATCTTTTAAAGAAAAAAGAAAAAGCTTTAATCTAATGGTGTTTATGCTACAATTTGGGTCAGTGTAGGAGCTACATACCTCTTCAAAGAGTTTCAAGTGCGAATATGGGTTCTCCATGTCCAGGCCATGAAAAGTGGGTAGAAGTCGAACAAAACTTGGTTTGAAATTGAAATGGATTGAATCTGGAGGAGAAACTACACAAGATGGTGCACTAGTCCTTACCGGATTAATGCAGTCTCTGAGGGTTCTTCGTTGGTTTTGATCATTTTGTTGCGAACGGTTGTCCCCTTCATCCGTGAATATTTCTTCATGATTGTCGGCCATGTTTTCTAAGGAAGATGATGTTTTTCTAACAAGTCTAACACTAGATGTTCGTGACCAAATTTTCATGCAAGAAAGAGAGAAGAAGGGAGAGGAAAAGATGGACACACAAAAAAAAAAAATAAAAAATTTAGATCTAAGATGAGAAAAGAGAATAATTACAATTTTGCACGCCAATTTTTACCTTCCCCGGCAACGGCGCCAAAAACTTGACACATCCGAAAAAGGATTGTCTCCCAAGTATAGGAGTGTCGAAGTAATAATCCCGGTGAGACCGAGGTCGACCACGAGGAAGGAGATTTTAGCGTTACAAATTATAAGATTATAGCAAATAAAATTATGGAATAATTCAAAGAAATGACAAGAAATACATAAATATGTAAGATGGTAGGCGGTATTACCAACCATTCAAATATAAAACAAAAAAGCAAGAGGAGGTAAAACCATCCATGGAAATAGGTGGTATAACCAACCATAGTAAATTAAAGAACAATTTCATACGGTGGTAGAACCTACCATAGTAAATAAAATAAAAAGTTCATAAACAATAGAATAATTAGAATACAAGGGGAATTAACACAATAACAATGAAGGCTAAGGTTAGGGGATCCGCCCTTGATATTTCAAATAATGATAATTAAACCATTTTAGTTATATGAATTATATTTGTTTCATTACCAATATTTATACCACTTCTTGTAAATGGGTTCAAGCATCCAATGTGCCAATCATCATATGTCTACAACAAATCAAGGTTCCTAACTAGATTCGTGTCGGTAAGGAAGAACCATACATCATCTAGAAAGGATCCAAGCATTTGATGTGCCAAGGATTGTCGACAATGGATCAAGACCTCCACTTTACGAGTGGTGTCAAGATTGATTAAGAAATTAAATATAAATCATATTGAATAAACATTATAAGATTAAGATTATTAGGCACATATTAAGGGTTAGAGAATCCTTATTCTCATATCAAGGGTTTCACCCTTTCACCTTAGCAAAAGAGAAATTAGAAGAACATTATAATAGAAAGAAAATAAAATGCAAGAAAAAGGAAATTCATTAATTAATAACATATAACACACAAAACACAATACAAGATCCTAGCCAAAGCCAAAATGTTCCAGCCAAGGCCAAGATGCCCTAATGGGTCACAAGGCACTCTATTTATAGATACATCCAGAGGCAAACTTGTCAAATTACAAGGGCATAATTGTCAAATATTAGTTATAAATATCTTTGACAATTGGGATCATTAGGCACCGACTTTGACCATCAATTTTGACATCGAAATGTTGTGAATTTTAATCACATGTCTTCATGAAAGTTGTAGATATTTCTCTCAGCTTTCTAGAACATATTGATTTGCACAATTTGGATACGTATTTTGAGAGATACGGTCCAAATACTGAGGCCTGGTCAGACTGGGCCGAGACTGTAGATGGGTTCACTTCAAGCCCAATTTTGGTCCACTAAGAGCCCGAATTTGATGATGCTTGTGAAATGCAATCTTGTAGACAATTAAATCAGCTTTCCAAAACATTAAGAATTGCACCATTCTGATCTATAAATAGAGAGTTATGCCCATTTTACCGAACCTGTAACAAAACCAAAATTAAGAGAAATTAATTCCAAAGATGCAAATGCTACAAATATGCTTAAGTTGAGGAATTTAATGACACTATTAATGCAATATAATGAACTAAACTCTTATTAAACATGCATATTTAAGTGTTCATCACCTCACCAAGACTTTTTCCTTCAACTCTTGATAACACCACACCAAGAGTTGTTCTTGATGAACATCCTCACCAAGGCAACTTTCTTCAACTCTTGATAACACCACACCAAGAGTTCTTCTTGATGAACAACCTCACCAAGGCAACTTTCTTCAACCCTTGATAACACCACACCAATAGTTCTTCTTGATGAACAACCTCACCAAGGAAAGAGTTCTCTCAAGGATAACTTTTATCCTTTACAAGAAGATCTCACTCTCACCACAATACAAGAACAAAGTAAATTTTTACAACAAAAGTATAACTCTCTTCAAAGAGGAGATAAAGAATATAACAGCTGTCTAGACTTGATATTTCTCTTGTTTTTTTTGTTTGATAAAATGCTTCTCTTGCACTTGTCTTTGTCTTACTGAATGCATGGGAGAAGGGCTCATTTTATAGGCAAATGGGAAGAACTTAATCAAGTGAAGACACTAACTCCAAATTTTCTGCCTACTATAAAAACTGTAATGTTGTCTACCATTTTTGTCAATGTTCTATTTGAAATTTGAAAATCTGAAAAACATAAAAGATCTGCACAATTGAATAAGCTTTCCAACGCATCAAGAACCAAGTCATTTGGATATCTGTAGCTTAAGATATGGCCAAAACACCATTCGATGCTCATGTGACTTGATTTTTCTTCCTTTTGTCAGTCCACCGAATTGAATGATAATTCTGTCAGCCTTCCGTTTGAAATTTGAATTTCTTCAAAACATAAAAGATCTGAATATTTCAATAAGCTTCTAAAACATTAAGAATCAAAGCATTTGGATATCTCTATCTCAAGATATGGACAAAACATCATTCGGTGCTTATATGAGTTGATTTTTCTTCTCTGTGTCAGTTCACTGAATTGCATGTCAATTATGTCAGCCTTCCATTTGAAATTTGAAGTTCTTCAAAACATATGAAATGTGCCTCATTATGTCCTATTTCCAATGCCGTAAGAATCAAGTCATTTTGATTTTTCTAGCTCAGGATATGTCCAAATGAGTATTCAGTGCTCATGTCAGCTGCTTCCATTTGTCTTTCAATTTGCATGATGATTTGGACAACCTTACACTTGAAATTTAAATTTCTTTAAAACATATGAAATGTTATAAATTGAGTAAGATTTCCAAAGGCTCAAGAATCACATCATTTGGATATTTTTAGAGATATATATGACCAATTGATTGAACATTGCTCATGTGTCACATTCCTTGAGTCAATCCTTGTTCTTAAACTTTGGTGCCTTTAACATGTAGTCTTATCCTTAGCTTCAACACTTCATTTTAATAAGCCTCTTCTTGATTTTACAATTATTTCAATGATATTACTCTTGCACATAAATAAACATGTTAGTAAATCACAATGAATCAATGTGTATTGTTATCATCAAAATTATCATGTAGCCTTAGGGCTAACATTTATGACATGAATGTTACCAGTTGTGGGAGAGATAACACCTATACTTTTTTTCACAATGGTACAACCATCACATTAAATTGCATGCTTCTTTACTTCATGTGCCTATGGAATTAACTTTTAGTTAAATGGTTAAAGAGGAAGATTTGTGTACTTACCAAGGCCATCTCAAGCCTCCAATGCTTTCTTGTCTCATACTTGTAAGGCCTATTGTTTTGTCCCAGTTTTTGAAGACTTTATGCTATGTTTGTGATATATTTGGACGTTTTCTTGTTCGTTTGGCATATCCACCTAATGCGCTTTGATGGAGTTTTTTTTCTAGCCATCTCGTCAGGAGTCGAGTTTTTTCAAGAAGGAGAGAATTGATGTAGGACCCATTAGATTATAAATTAGGAATTTTAATTTTGATTTTAGGGATTTTAATAAATTAGGGATTTTGACTTCATAAATTGGGAGTAATCCTAATTTGAGTTATTTTCATAATAAATAGTTTACTATTTTATCTAAGATTTAATTTTAGTATTTTCTAGTTAAACTAGGATTAAGATTCTATTTCCTAATGGGATTTTATTTCCTAGTAGAACTATATTTTAAGGTCCTATAAATAGGAGTCTTTAGTTATATTATTTTTTCAAACTTGATTATTATTGATTTTTGATCTTTTAGTAAAAAGATTATTTCTTCCTCAGTTTCACTCTATTTCTGCCCCCAATTTTCTTCTATTATTTCTCCCCTTTCTCTTGTCTACATCTCCCTCCCTTTCTTTTAATTTGAGGAACCCCATTCCTCATCACCTCCATTCAATCCTCCACCGATTGATAAGGTTGATCACATTTTAGATGACTACTATAATACTTCTACTACTAGTGGTTTTCATCGTTTCCTTGTTTGATGGAAGGTTCAACCATGATGATACTTGGCTTCCTAAGGATGAGCTTCATTCCATCAATCGCCATGCTTTGGATTTTTAGTTGTAGTCTCACTTGTTTAGAGACGAGTCTTTATAAGTCGGGGAGAATTGATGTAGCATGGCTTATTTTATTGGTAAGATTATTATCGTCTTTTAGTCTTTATTTAATTACAGTTTCATTTAATTTGAGAAATTATTAGTTTAGGGATTTTGACTTATCCTAATTTGACTCAAATTCTCAATATGTCTAGGTTAGTATAAATATAGATTTTTATTGTTATTTTGTTAAACTTTGATTATTTTGATATATTAAGAGATTATTCAAATAGATAGTTGAGTTGATTGTTGTGTGAGTGTTGGTGGAGATTGTTTGTGTTTTTGTTTGGAATTTCGTTTTGTTCTTGTTATGGGTTTCCTGTCACCTTTCCTTGAAACTTGCCATTTTTTCATGCATCTTAGCTTGCTTGAGCTCTATGTTGGCAATCCTAGCCTTCATCACCTCCAATTCATTTGTAGGTTCCATATCCATATTACTTTTTTTTCATTAGACTCAGCTATAGGCTACCAAATTGTGTATTAGTTGCAAGTCCCATGAGCACAAAAGGAAAACAGCTTGTTAGGGTTTTTGGTAGACTCTAAGATCCTCACATCTGCTTTCGTATTGTAGTTGCAGTGCCTATTCTTGAACTTTATGATTCCCCCATTTACATACTTCTTCTCACTAACCTTCCTTCTATCTGAAAATGAGATATTATTCATTGACTTAGAGCTGCAAGTATTAGTCATCCAAGCTTTAAGCAACAAGAACACAGGAAAGGTGCGATACCTAGTTTAGCTTTCAACAAAAACACAGCATAAGGTGATATGACCATTGCAATCAATACTTTTATAGCTGTGTAAATATGGTTGTTGCAACTTGACCGTTACATGTCTCTTTCCAATTTTCATATTCCATTCAATTTGCTATAAATTGGGTTGGAAAAAGCATTGGTTTTCTTATAATTCCACAACATTGTTCATGGACAAAATGGGAAGAAAAGTATAAAATTTTTTGCATTTAACATAATTTATAAAATAAATGAAAAGGTAATGATTGCTATACGGTATGTCAGACATTTGTCCTTGGAAAATGGCTTGTTAAGGGTAAAAATGTAATTTCAATGAACGACATCAGATTTCTGACAAACAACTGGAAGGGCATCTGTGATGATTTCCATAAAACCTGGGGGCCGCGTGATGTTTTGAAAAATAATAGGAGGTTAAGTTAGGGGTGTTCACGGGTCGGGTCGGGTCGGGTTTTTCCATATCCGATCACAAACCCGACACTGTTTAAACCCGATTATTTTAACCCGATTCGGGTTACTATTCAATACCGACCCAAAAAAACCCGATCAACCCGATCGGGTCGGATCGGGTTTAATTTAATTAGGTCAAATATCCATACCCGATTTGCAACCCGATACTGTTCAAACCCGATTATTTTAACTCGATTCGGGTCACTATTTAATACTGACCCGAGAAAAACCCGACCAACCCGATCGGGTCGGGTCGGGTTGGATCGGGTCGGGGATTTTTGAACACCCCTAGGTTAAGTGATAATTGCCTTATAAAAATAGTAGCATAAAATCATGGGAAAATTGAAAAAATGAACAGAATTAGAGGCCCTTAATGAAATTTGGACACATCCTGAAAAATTTTCATGCTATAAACACTTTCTTGACGAAAAGACTAAAATACCCTTATGTATTTAATTTTTTCCCAAAGCTTATTTCCCTCTTCAGACATATATTTCTGAAACCCCTTGACACCGCTCGAAACGCAAACCGACATGAGCATCCTCTAAGTATAGAAGCAAGATGACGTAGAGAGAAGCAAGAATCGATACTGAGGTACGTTTGTTCATCAGTTTTTTCGTAGTTTTAATAATTTATTTGGTTGTTTTCTGTTTCGTTAGATTTGATTTAGTTTTTAGGGAATTTAAATTAGGGATTTGAGTTTTCGTCAGATTTGTGAACTTATTCTGTGTTTTTAGAGATAAATCTAGAGTTATTAGATGATTTTTGTGATTTGATGTGCATGAAAACTGTGAAAATCGATGAGTTTCATCGTGAGGTAGACGATGGCAAGTGTCGGTTGTGCATCCGACACATCTTGACACTCGATACTTATGTGTCGAGTCTTGTCGAATCGTGTCGGATGCACAATCGACACTTGATATCAATGTATTTTTGAAGACATCGAGTGTCAGTTTCGTGAAAACTGACATATCGATGTCTCGAATCATGTATCCGACACTCGACATGTCGGATGAAAGCTTGTGTCGAGTGTCGAATTATGCATCCAACACTCGAATAATCTGACATCCGACAAAGTCGTATAGTCGGTCGGAGGTATCCGACAGGAGTATTATCGGTTTATGTTGTCGAGCTCTATCGAGTGCGTCGAGTTTGGTCGAGTTTTGTCAAGCATTTTGGCAGGTTGCATGTTTTACGTTTGTTTTTTTGCCTTTTTGCATCATATTTAACTATAACAGCCTTGTATTTGCAGGTTGAAGCAAATGACAAATGAATTTGGACTGTCCTTCACCCTAAAGACACCGTTTGATGAGCACTACCATGCGATGATCACAAACTTGGCAAGTTTGGACTGTATTGAATGGATTCGCGCGAACTTAAGTGCGAGGCAAAAAGACATGTTTCATAATACATGTTTTGGGTTTATCCTAGACATTCAGGAGCTGTCCTTTCCATCTCAGTTTGTGCACAATGTGCTTATGTGGGAGGTTAACACAATGGGGTATGATGAAGAGATGTGGTTTCTTATTGAAGGTAAAAATATGGTTTTGAACTACAATGTAGTTAAAAAATCTTATTTTTGAGCATTTGGTATTTGTAGTTATTTTTTTGTTACATTATTGGCATCTTATGTTTTTTTTTCTTCTTTGCAGGAAGAGTGATTTGTTTTTCTGCCCACGAGTTTGGTTTGGTTACCGGATTGAGATTTGTTTCCACCGTGCCACCAATACCGACTATGTTGAATCCGTGCCTTTTGTTGGATACGTACTTCGAGAGCGAGGACAAAAAGCTCAGGGAATTCTATGGGAGACTTCAGAAATTGAATGTGTCTCGTATGCCAGATAAGGATGTTATGAAGCTGGCCTTGTACTATGTGCTGGAGCAATTTTTCATGGCATGGAATCGACGCCGACTTATCTCCCGTGTGTGGTTGAATTTTGTCAACATATTGGATAATTTTAACAATTATCCATAGGTTTTGGTGTCTTTTGATAAGACACTTAAAGGAATGAAAAATGCTTTGGACGGGAGGTTAGAAAAATATAAGAAGTGAGCCCAAGTGAAGACGAATCAGGTAGAGAAATATAACTTAGAAAGGTGCCCCTACGCTATTCAGGTACATACTGCAAAATAAGTGTGTTGACGTGTTTATTATTTGCTTTGGCTTACAAATTTAAATACATAGTGTCACTAAATAACCTTTATGTTACTCAGGTTTGGTTGTACGAGGCCGTGTCGTACATTGGCGGGACATATGGACGAGTGGGCAAGGACATAGAGGGGAGGATACTGCGCTTGTTGAAGTGGGAGACAAAGAAGACCCCGTCGGAGGACATTGTTAAACATGATGTCCTGCTGGTTAGGAGGTAGGTATATAAGGTTCCCCTGTCTTATGAACTTTTCTTATTCATAAGGTCACAGTGAATCACTGTTTAATTTGATGGATTATTTGTTAACGCAGGCTCGTCCACTCGTCGTTTTGGAGCTATCTGAGGCGGAACAGAGGACACATTGGTATATTAGGCTCGTTGAAGTAGTTGGCATCCGGAGAGGTGCACATATAGCCTGGGCGACATCTGTGGATGCTCCATTATTGCCCGATGAGAGGATTGAGTCACTTCCCACAGAGGATCCATCAGCTCTACCTCCTACTGGTTAGAGTCCACCTTCTGCTAGTCAGAGTTCCTCTATTAGACCTGATATGGGGCCAGCCAGAGACACATGCAGTCCTGCAAGTAATGTTCGTATGCGGTCTCCATCGCCTTCTTCCCCAGTTTGTCTTACATGTCAAGCGTATGAGAGTCACGGTCATGAGGATCCATCCGAAACTCATGCCGCTGGACTTAGTCCCATCGATAGGCCTGACATAGGGGCAGACATGGACACAGTTAGTACCCTCATCAGTCCTGCATCGGAGACGTTTGACAGCTATGGACCTGCAGGCGATTCGATTCCTCCGTCGAGTCGTGCGACCACCTACCGTGACATTTCCCCTCCTGTGCACGATGTCCCTCCAAGCTCGAAGGTATGTAATGAGAATTTACATTCATATTCTTATCCGTTTACATTTGCTGCTCCGTTCGTTTATAAAGGTGATCGTTAATAATGACATACAGGCGCAGCTGGTCCATGATGAGTTCCAGAGCATAGTTCTGTATGAGCTTGTATTGTTACGGGTAGAGAATAAGCAAATGCAGGAGGAGATAGTTCTTTTGCGTAAGGCTGTTGTGCTACTGGATGGCCACTTCAGATACACTGACACGGTACGTTGCAAAAGTTACAAATTAGATTTTGTGATTTCTACGCTTAACCTGACGTTGAGGTTGGCTTTAATACAGGATTCGAATGGAGGTTCGGGCGATGACGGTGAAGGCCAGTAGCCAACTGAACCAGAACCTGTGGACACGAGTGTTCGTGCTGCCGATACTCCTCTTACGGGCTTCGTTTCGCACCAAGGTCACCAGCTACTTCCGGGAAAGCATAAGCGGAGCCCCTTTGTCAGTCCACCGGATAGGAAGAGGGCGAGGGTTGAGCTAGAGGAGAAAGCCCCAAATGATCAGCATGTACAGTAAGGAGCCCCGGTTGTTCAACCAACAGAGAGACCAGATCAGCAACCTCGTAAGGATACAGACAGCGATCTCGTCTTGTGGACTCAGGATCCGCTATTTGACCCACGTGCCCCCTAGCAACTGCTGATGTCGAGGCCTTCAATGCATGGCTGGGGGACGTGGAGGGTGATATTGATTTGGCGTCTGCATCGCTGATCGTGCGTTCTTCAAGACGCTGCTGAGGTCGTCAGACTGGCTTGCATCTGAGGTAGTTTAAGTCCTTCTCGTCTCCTCCAATATTGCAATATACATTTCAAATTATTATTGATAACTATTACTGTATTTAGCATATGGATAGCTACTTGTGGATGCTATGCTGCAAAGCTCGCACTATGGCCGCATCTGGTGTCCAGAGGTCTGCTTTCCTGGACACCACATTCTGGGTACGTATTTCATAAACATCTGAATTTGTAGATAATTTCTGATTCCTTCAATGCGCTAACCGAACTCATGAAATTGCAGTTGAAAGTGACGTTGTTGTGGGAATAATACTCGAACAGACTGGATGACATTAACTGGGTGAACGAGGCCGATATGGTCCACTTTATCGTGGGAGAGATACGCCTCGTTGGAAGACCTTAGGTTGATGTGGACAGAGTGAGTACATTTATATTCAAAGAGTTAGTATGTGCCCTTTTATTTGAAATGTTGTGATCGATTTCCATGGTGTCAATTACCTTTTCAGCTCTATGTCCCTATTAACATTGGTGGCGATCATTGGGTGGCAGCCGAGGTGGATTTGAATCGTCGTAACGTTGTCATATATGACTCATGTGTTGGGTATAGCTCCAGAGACACAGTCTGAGAGACAGTCCGGTGCTTGGCTGAGCTGATACCCCTTATGGTGTCAATGGATGTTTACGATCTTCCTGACTACCCCACAACCCCATACGACATTATGCGCATCGAGGATAAAACTGAGGTGCCATAGCAGGAGGCTGGGGGAGGAGCATGCGGCGTGTACTATTTGAAGTACATCGAGTTCTTAGAGGGGGGAGTTCCACTGACAGCCATTAAGGCGTTCATGGACGAATACCAGCGGGAGAGAATGGCGGTACAGCTTTGGGTTAATCGCATTCATCCACAGGCAGAGGAGGCTGCCACGACCGTCACAGTGCCTGTCGAGGTTGGGGCCTTCACAACGCCTACAGATGTTGTGCCTGCCAATGTTGCAGCCACCACAGGGACTGCTGATGTTGTGTCAGCGGATATTTCGACCACTATTGCGCATGTCGACGTTGATTCAGCGGAGGTTAAGCAATAGCCTAGCATGATTGTACCATGATTTCGTGTCATGTATATATTATGTATAGTTACACATTTTTTTGGGTAGATAGTTTATGGATATGTACATATTATTATATAGTGATATTTTTTGTATAGTCGCATATGTTTTCCATGTATAGTGGTACGAAAATGTATACATTAATGTTACATACATGTTCCGGGCACATAAATGAATGTTTCAGACATGAATGTCTTATACAATGACAAAATCACATATATGAAAGTTATTAATTTGAACAAGCCACAATTTGGAATAAAATAAATATACTACGTCGCTTTTAGCAAACAAATAATATTAAATAAACAAAATAACTCATTGCCTACATTTGGTAGACATCATCCCCTATCATGAAGTGGAACTAGGTTTCGACAAGTTTGACGATTGTGCTCGAAACTTCCACATCGCCCGCAAGTTCGAGATGAGCTAGACTCACCGACGAAAGGGATTTGATTCCTTCGAGGACGACCGACTGGTCTTCTCATGACTGGCCGTAGAACCACTCTGCTGCAAACCTTCTCAGGAACCATCTAATCCTCACTAACTCCAACAGGAACAACTGGCAGAGCATATGCATGTAGTAATGTTTCAGTCGTATACCAATGGGCACAATAATAATGGCATGTCAGTAGATTCATACGTTTGCAAACAGCTAATACATGTGCACACGGAAGCTGGTCAAGATCAAACACCCAACACGTGCATGTACAAGTGTGCATGTCAACGATGCTAACACGGTCGTTGCCTCTAACCTCATGCATAGTAAGAGAGATACCACTAACCCTCATACGTTCTCCCTCCTTTAAACACTCCTCTATCAACTTGTTAGCCCACGACGAGAGATGTAATTCCGAGTTAGCAAATAACTGTCGACGCTCATAGAACCATTGCTATAAGTTAGCCCGGTATAATATGCTAACAATGTCACCGGGAGGAATCGATGGTGTCTCAAGCAACTGTTCATCGACTCAGCTATATTTGTTGTCATGATGTTATACCGTCGACCATGAAATTGTGAACGTGCCCATTTCTCGACTCCAATCTCTCGAAGAGAAGTTGCTGCTGCTAGCATATACGATTCAATTTGCCGCATATGATAGCTGAAATTAGCACAGTGATATGTCCTTGCAGCTCGGTAGTATATATCCAACAAAGTCTTATCCTTGAAAGTTGCCTTCAAGTTATCCTTTAGATGATAAGTGCACAATCCATGCAGTGCATGACGAAAAACTGCTATAATAGCTCGTTCAATGCTATGATGACGGTCAGTAATGAAAACAAGATCTCTAACATTTTGTACAACATGATCACTCAACTGTCTCATGAACCAGTTCTACGAGTCATCATTTTCAGAATGCCCAATTCCAAATGCCAAGGGGTATATTTGTTTATTTTCATCCATACAAGAAGCCAAAAACATTGTACCTCTATATTTCCCTTTCAAAAAAGAACCATCAACTGTGATAACTGGTCTAATTGATGATGTAAATCCAGTATAGAAGCCCCCATACTCATGAAAAAGTATCTAAAATGGTTATTGTCATCAGTTTCTAAAGAAGTTTTGGTCCCCAAGTTTGCTTTCTCAATCATGTACATATACTGGGAGAGTAGTGTGAATGATTCCTCATGAGATTCATGAAGTTCTTGCAAAGCTGCCTCCTTTGCCCTCTATGCCTTGTTGTATGTGATGTTAACACCCAATGACTCCTGAACATCAGACATAATATCCTTTGGATGATATATTCTCGATGCCTCAACGAATTTGCTGTTAATATGTTTGCCACTGACATGTGCAGTTGCCTGTTTGTCATTTGGGTGAAGTCCAGCTCCGGAGCATGTGTGATGGTTCTTATACTTTTTCACTGGAAAGAAATGTGAATCGGCTACCTTTGTGGCATGTAAACGCCATTTACATGATTCAGCACGGTAGACAACCTCAGACCTTGTTGCATTAGAGTTTCTCACCTTGAATTGAAAGTTTTGTCTTAGTGTCAAATTCGATAACTTCTCACGAAGCTTCGTTTTGCTGTTAAACATCTGTCCAACCCCAACCTCAATCCCGTCAACTACAAACGATGAAGCATCATCGCCATCTATGGATGATGAATTCACAATAAGCGGCATCCATTTGAATGTGTTAGCCCGACGACTGTCATTCTCAGAGCCCAAATTAGCTTCTTCATGTCTACGATTTGCATCCATTCTCGGCTCATTATTCGACACCGGATCTTGTTGATGTCCGTATAGTGGAGGAGTAGGTGCAGAGTGAATTGGAGAAGGAACGGTAAACAGCATATCCTGGTTCACATCATTCAAAATCTTCGTCTATTCATCATTATCAAAATGTAAACCGTCTACATCCTGGCCATCAACAATAAAATCATCCAAACCCTCAAAACCATTCTCATTACGAATAGTGCAATCGTCATTGTCATCGTCAACATGCTCACTAACATCATCATTATCTTCGTAATCTTCATCACCACCATCGTCATAATTAACATCATCACTAGCATTATTAACATCATTATTACCTAAACTCTTAAACTCTTTAATGCTATCAAGATGACGTACTAATCTCGATGGCATCGACGGGGACACCCCTTCTTCATTTTCAACTAAGATCCCAATTGACTCATGCCCTGCATGCCTTGAATACTACTCAAACTTAATGCCAACATCATCATTCAATTGTGGTTGTGCACAAACAGGAGTGGACTCACTTAATTGATTGCTTCCACTTGCTGAGCAAAACATAGAGGGATGAGAAGATTTTTGTCGCCTACGTACTTTATCAGATCCTGACCTCTGTCTTCGCTTCTCCTTATCTTCATCTTTGATAATTAGCGGTGTATATGACTGTCGGTCCTCCAAACAATGTTGTATAAAGAAACAAACATCGTTGTCAGTCTCAATAGGAGTCGGCATTGGCGGAAGACCCATAAAAGCAAATTGAACTTCTAAACTTATGTTATGCTTACGAAGATCCTAACCCATTTCAGTACTAATACAGTCAACCAACTTATTATAGGTAGCATACCTATGAATTATCAATGGCTTCGCCCTCCCACCGGTGTATAAATAACCACCATTCTCTTACATAGTCCAAGAATCATTGTATAGAATAAGTATGCGTAAAGTTTCCATTTCCTGTATGATAAAGACATATCATATAAGTCCGTGGACAATAAATCATTACAAAATTGCTTACAAAAGCAACAAAAACGACATTTCTACCTAAACGCTCGACGAAACTTGATGCTAAACGCTCGACACTCGACACTTGACAACCATCTCGACACGCGATGCACGACGACCGACGCTCGACTAACACGGCACATATACTCAACACACGAACTCGATGAAATTTTCATCCGACACTTGTCACGTTCGGCACTCCACTCGACGCACTAACATGACACTCGATCCTAGACTCGACACAACCCCTATACACTTGACATGACCATCCGAGATGTCGAGAATTGATCCAACACAACCCCTCGACACTCGATGTAGCTCAACAAATCTCGTCTTCTTCCCCGTCGACTGCGATACCAGATTTTCTCACAACGATTGTCAATTTCCAACAAAATGTTGACAAAAACCGCACTATCTCTAATCTTAGTTCACATACATATCCCTATTTTATGCTACATAATGCGGTTGATAGTTACCGAAACAATAAATAACCAAAACATTACAACCTACTGAAATTTTCATGCCATTTAGAGAGAGATAAACAAAAGTTTTTTTTACCTTGTTGCTCAGCTTCAGTTGTTGAAGATTGTTTCAGACAGTGATGTGTATGAAGGAGTGAGTGGTTTCTTTGTTTCGTTTACTTCTTTTTTTTTCTAAATTCAATTACATTAGGGTAAGGGTATTTTAGTCTTTTTATCAAGAAAGTGTCTATGGCATGATAATTTTTCAGGATGTGTTCAAATTTCACTAAGGGCCCCTAATTCTGTCCATTTTTTCAATTTTTCCAAAAATCATTTAATCATTGGATACAAGTAGGATACATCCAATGGTGATAGTGCTTGGGCTGCATATAAGCCAGCTTCCGAGAGTCCAGATAAGAGAATAACTTTTTTTTTTTGGTGTATGTGCGCATGTGCACATATACTTTTGTATATATCATTAGTAAAATTGATATAATAGTTGTGTAACTAAAATTAGAATCAAAGACAATTGAGAGTAATGAGAGAAGTAAGCAAATGGCCACTAAGTCGTGTCTTTCATTAACCTAAGAAGCCTTGATATACACATTGTAATAATCAAGATTTTTCTAGTCTAATCTATTGGATTTCATACTTTAAAACAATTCAAACCAACAACAATTAAGTATACGAGAAATATAGTGCAATACACACACACACAAAAAAAAAACTATTTAAAATAGAAAAACTGTTTAAGAAATAGGATACTAAGTAACATAAATATATTATAAATAGATGCAACAAATTTAAATAATTTAAATTTTGGATGAATAAAGAAATGGGATAATGTCACACAACACCCCTATCTTTTGGCATAATGTCATAGAAATGAATCTTTTGCATTTTTGTTTAAAAGGAGGCATTTTATTTCAAGAAATTCATCATCGACTACCCTTCTGTTAGTTTTATAGTTAAATGACATCATTTTTCTATCCAATTGGATTGCAATTACCAAATTACCCTCAACAAAACAAAATAAAAAATTAAAATAAAATAGACATTTAGACAAAATGATGACATCATTTTTCTTCCTTCTCTACTTCACCCTTAAATCTTCTTCCTTTTCTCTGTCTCCTCATCTCCCCCCTCTCCCTCTCCACCGCCAACACCAACCTCTCTGCCTCCTCCTCTTCCTCTCTTCTTCCTTCCTTTGCTTTTATTTCCTCTTCCTTCGACCTCAGCCCCAGGCCCTCCCCATGTTCGTATAAGAGAGAATTTTTTGTTTGAATTAGTTAGCATTTTTGGTTTGTTTTTGGGTTTTAAAAGAGTTGAAGATTCAAGTGTAGAGGTGAAATCAGTGGCTGGACTGCAGTGGTTCATGGTGGTTATGGTGGTATGTGATGAAGGTGTTTGGTGGCTTTTGGCATTGGAGATAGGTCTCAAAGAATGTAGTTTGATTCTCATCAAAATGGAAATTTTTAGACAATGGTTGTCATGGTGGCATGTTGCTGTTATGAGGGGCTGCCATGGTATGGCTATTGGTGAAGCAACGAAGGTTGAGGATGGCTAATTGGTTGTCATGACATTTTGGGGAGGTGAAGAGGGTTTTGAGAGGGAAAAGAAGGAAGTTGAGCCATGGAGGAAGTGGGTTTTAGGGGAGGAAACTGAGAATAAGAGAGAGTTGACTAATGAGGTTAGTGATATTATTGTAGTGGAGAAAAGAGAGCAAGTGAAATAGAGATTAGAAAAAGTGATTTTGTCTTTTTTGGACTGAAATTCTAAATAATAAAATTAATGAACAAAATTTAAGTGTTGACTTAAAGCTTTATATGTTGTTGACTAATATAGTTAAATGACTAACCTATCCCTCTAAATCTAACTTATTTACGATGATTTAATGGTAAAAGTAACAAATGGGAGGTCTATGAGGAATTTCTTAGAATACAGGGACTCTTTTTATACAAAAATGTAAAAGACCAATTTGTATGACATTATGATAAAAGTTAGGGGAGGTTTGTGACATTATCCCTAAAGAAATAAACAAAAAATCACACCCATCAAGAAATAAAATAATTAATTTTCATATAATTATTTAAAATTAGAAAATACCATTATAATACCTTTCTTTAGTATTTTGGAATGCAAAATAAGAAAAATCTACAAAGTAGAAATTTAGAGATCAATTTTAAAGTAAAGATTAAATGTACGGAGTCAAAACGTAAAAGATGGGTGGATGTAAATGCACTGATAAAGAATACACTGTTGAGGTAAGGAGAAAAAGAGAATCATATACTATGTAATTCAAGACAATAAGAAATCAAGGCCCTTATTCAGTTTGGTTAATAGTGGGGAGAAAGGACTTGGGATTTAGTAATCCTAAGTTTGTTGTTTGGTTGAAGTTTTTTACTAAGGAAAAAGTTTTATTAAGAATTATGATTATTTAAGTTTTAGCAATCATTTTTCCACTCCCCTATCTAGGGAAAACTTTGTTTTTTCTTAGGAATGGTACATTAAATTACTAATCTAACATTGTATATTTTGTATGTGTCCAAAACTAACCCTATTCAAATAATTAATTAAATTATTTATAAATAAACAAAATAATTATACATATAATTCATTAATTTTTTTCAAAAATTAAAAATTAAAAAATGAATATTTTATATTTTATAAAATTTGGAAAAAATTGCAAAATAAAAAAAAGTTTGTTGCCATCGTGGCCGCCAGCATATCCGTGCATCCAACGTCATCGCCGGTATCGACGTGATCGTTGGTCGATCCTCTACTCATCCATGGTGGTTTCATCGGCGTGGGCTGCATCGTCTAATGGCAAAAAATGAAGTTTAAAGGTGGATCCCCAAAAAACAACCATCGCGTGCAATAAAATTGCAACGTGATCAGCGACGAAACTTGGATGAAGAGGAATATCGTCAAACCGTAAGCCCAATGTAACCCGTGGTGATGTCCACACGTAAACTTCGTCGACTCCGGAGGCGGCGAGTGATGGCTAGAAACTGGAAGCTTTTTTTATTTTTTCAAAAATATATTAATAGATAAAATTATATATGCTAATAATCATAGGATTACCATAATTAATTAAAATTGAAAATGTTTATATTAATATGATATTTAAACAATCATATTATTACCATAATTAATTTATTTATAAAAGTTAATTAAAATTCATTTTTTAGTTATTAATAAATTACAAAATTTACTATTGGATTATTTTTGTCCAATTAATTTATTAATTTTTTCTTTCCTTTCACAATCCATCACGCCACCAAATAATGGAAAACCTTTCTTCATTCCTTTCTTTTTTTCCCAACTTTTCCTTTCACCCCACTTTTCCTTTCTTCTCTCCTTTACTTTCCATCAACCCAACACAGCCTAAAAGCAAAGTGAACTAAAAAATGATAGTAATTTGGTAAATAAAATGATGACAGTTTACTGAATTAGTGAAAAAATCATGACAGAATATCATGGCATGATTTATAAATAATACATTAATTATTGTCGCTTATAAATGAATTTTTTTTTTCAAAAAAGTTGGCAGCCTAGCCCATATGACCCTATGCCCCTCCACTTAGGCATTTAACACTTAAGTTCCTATTCGTCACTCACTAAAGACCTAGATTCCATCGCATTTAAGTAATCACTCCGTTGGCTTGATTGTTGGAGAGTTAATGTTATTAGGAATTCATAGCCTTCTCCGACATTAAAATTAGTGATTTTGCAGCTGCAGCAACCTTGTTTACACGTGCCTATTGAGTTAAAGAGCTCATCCACCATTGCAAGGTCTAGGTCTCATCCGTAATCTAAACGCTTCCAGGGTTTGATAACCTTGATTCCATTTACTAGTTACTCATCTCCTGTAGTTCATTTAGTTTAGAGTTCTTTGTTACCTTGTAAGGTGTATTTTGGTCTTTCCACTTGTTTCTACATGCTTGAGATTTGGATGGTGTTCCTTGGTGTTGGGTGAGTTTCTCGCATTATTATTATTTTTTTTTTCAAATTGATAAAAACTTGACAAAGGCATGTGTCCTATAATACATAAAAAAACGAAATTTAAGAAAATATAAAATGAATCATCAAGATAAAAATAAAAAATGATCTTATTTTTTCATTTGAAAAAATAGAAATGAATGTTTTATTACATTCTGAACTAAGAAATTTTAAAGGAAAACATAAAAAGAAATGACTCTTCTTGTAATCTTTAAAAAAATTTTAACATTCTCTATCATTACTATTTAGCCGTTTAATTTTTTTTAAATACCAATATATTAAGATTTTCATATTAATTAATATTATTCATATAGAATTATATGAAAATAAACAGTTGATAGATACAAAATTTATATAAGTTTAATAACATAAAAAAAACTCAGATCATTGATCAATTTTACCAATATTAAGAAGAAAAGTGTTAATCAAAGTTATTTTTTTGATAGATTAAAGTCAAATAATAACAATAAGAATGGTTGAAATGAAAGTTTTCAAAATTATTGATTTTTTTTTTTTACTAAAAAGTACTCATACGTTTGGTGCACCGTATGGTATAGTATAACTGTGATTCTATTAGATAGCATTGTATTGAATTGTATTACATGAGATTGAGTGAACTAATGTTAAGTAATATTGATGCATTCGAAAATAGCAAGTATACTAGTCGCACAAGTAATAAAGTGATAAGTAAGATATCGTTCCCACGAGGATTGATTCTAATTGAATTTGTTATTTCCAGCAACAATAAACTAAACAGGGGGGGATTTTTGTTGAATGCTTTACTAAATGAAATAAGAATGCAAGTAAAGAATAACAAAACAGAAAGTAAATTTGAATGAAAAATCAATGGGAGAAAGCTGGTTAAGGGATCCTTCTCTACCACAAGATATGGATTTGCGAATTAATTGTAGAATTGTCATCTAATTACAGCATTGAAGTTATCAACCGTAGATAATAACAAGCTCTATTACCCCAATCTTTCCTTACTTTGTTGTTAAATAAAACAAGCTCTTTATTTAATCTCTATCCATTAAACAACCTAGAACAAGCTCTCTGAGTTTAATTCAATGGATGCATTATGATAAGAAAGATAGGTTGATCTAAGCAATAAACACACAAGCTCGGATTATTTAACTTAGGTTATATTCTCCAATTGTAATCTCTGATCACAATTTTGCTACTAATGATTAGAAATTCAAGACAATTACGGATCAAGATTTCTACGTCTAGCAAATAAATCACAACCAGATTATATTCAGTTGGCCACTCAAATACAATCAGCAAGCAATCATAAGCATTAAATATGGGAGAATACAAGCAACTTCAATTAGAGAATTGGATAACAATTCCTTACACAATCAACTTACAAAAACCATATCAGGGGCTTTGAAATCACCCTCAACCAATTCAGATTCAGTTACACATGTTTAAGAACGTGGTAAATACAATACAACATGGAGACATTCCAGAAAATGAAAGGGAAGGGAAAAACTTAGCAAATTTGATGTAATTCTCTTTGGATTGTAGTTCTTCCTCTTTCCAAGCTTCTTTTCTCCTTCAAGAACTCCAAGAGATGAAAGAATTCCAGAGCTGCAGCCTCCACCACGTTCTCCCCTCTTCAAGTTATAAAATAAAACCCTAAAAATGTGTTTAAATACTCTGCTACAGTAACGTGCTACAGTGTCCCGTATTATACATGCTACAGTGATGTGTGGAATTACATTTCTACACTTCTCACACTGTTTTGATTACAACTTTCGGTACACTGAATGGATTCATAAACCGTAAATTTCTCCAAAAAGTAGACTTCGAGAGCTTTTCAACGGTATATGATATGTCATCGGGTTCATTGTATATCAATACAATTAAATCCGAGAAGATGGTTGACTAGCAGAGGTGAAAATGAAGGGTTTTACTCTATTTTTGTGCAAGTTAGCTCCAAAACTCCTACAAACATCAAAACCACACAAAAACATAAAAATACCAAGGAATATAGCAAAGAAACATGGACGAATTGATATGAAAATGATACATAAATAGACACTTATCAAATTCCCCCACACTTAGACTTTGCTAGTCCTCGAGCAACTACAACAATATGAAACAAAACTAAATCAAAACAGAATCAAAGAAAAATTAAAACACACAAATGCTTCAACTTGCAAATAGGCCTCAAAGATTGTACTTAATTATAACCCAAGGAAAACTTCAAAAAATGCACTTGATCAAGAATTTTATCTTAAAGATTAGTTTCGCTTCATTTCAATTCCTCAAGTGTGTGTGTGTAGAGCCATTCTCACCTAATCACTTGTAACCCGGATGAGTTTATGCATAAAAATGAATCATATTTAATATTGAAGATGTGTGCATAAATGAACTCCATAGGCCTGCTTTTCAAGTCACTCTCCACTAATGTAGACATGCACAACACCAAGGATCAAGTAGGACTTTATTAAGCTTGTAACGTTTGGCTTGGGTGAAGGTATGATAAAGGATAATAATTTGGCTCAAATCACCCACAAACACATAAATCATTCAAGACTATGTAGAGCTCAACCCTATAACACAACTTCATTTCAATTCACCAGGTTACTCCCCCAAACTTATTTAGAACACTCAATCTTTTTTTTTTTTTTTTGCAGAAAACAAAAGAAAACTACACCCCCACACTTTGTTGTTTCATTCTTTTAAGAACACTTAAGGGTATAGATCTCTTATTCTTCTTCTTTTGTTCTCTTTTTTTTTTCTTTTTTTTATTACACTTTCCCTCCCCCACACTTAAACAACACATTGTCCTCAATGTGTAAGTACGTGGACGATAAGTACATATTGTCTTTTTTTTCTTTTTTCTTTTTCTTTTTTTACAAACATAATAGAACTCACATGTATTGCTCATGACACATCCCAACCTCCTCTAACTTCCCAAAACCAGAACATAGCTCAAAATTTAATTGTGAACGATCTACATGCTCATAGGTAAGGGATAAACTGTTTGGAATAAATTCATTTGAGGTTAGGAAATCTTTAGTGAGTTAACAAAGAAAAAGGCTTACAAAGGCTCAAAGGGGTAACTAGGGATCAATTTCAGTCAAGGTTGGCTATTAAGGCTCAAACGGTTCAAAGATGGCCTAAATCATTTCCCCAATGTTGCACAGTCTAGGATTTCGCCTCGAGTGACCATCAAACAAGTTCTAGAATTCATTGAAATCGAAGAAACATTTAAATTACATAAACATTCTCTAAGTGAACAAATAACTCAGTGATAATAGCTCAGTGCTCAATGTTGCGCAAGGAATCAAAAGCAAAGCGAAAACCAATAAACATTCAAGCACACAGATCCATGCATCATTTATCATTTTCCAAGAGTTATTCTTAATTCAATCATTATCTTATCATCGACCCACAAAATGCAAGAAAAGAGGTACGTGGCGTTGTTACACCTGCGTCAAGATTGTATATTTCAACAATCCTTAGGACCAGTAGCCCGCAGACTTAAGGTTTCCAGACTATATACCTTTATTATGAAAGTACAAAACAAGAAACAAGACACTTCAAACAACATGAAATAAACAAAATACAGATTTATTTAGAGAGAATGTGTTTCAAGAGTTAAGGAAACCCTATATTCTGCCATTCTTAGGTTTTTCCACAATGTTTTTTTTTTCGAATCGAAACTGATAAAGACAAAAACACACAACTTGAAATTACATAAAACTAAACTTACTTAGAAAATAATAAAGTCCAACAAATCAACAAACACAAACAAGTCAGTTAGAATGGGTCTAAAAAGTTTAGAAGTTAGCCTCCTTATTCAGCCATTATGGATTAAAGAAATCCAGAATACGTTTCAAGAGAACTTGAACTTTTTAAGCCACCACTCTAAAAGCCAAGATTAGAAAATATTACCTAGGGTGAAAGAAACAACCTGAAAAAAACTCAAAAGAAATGACATAAAAAAAACTCAAATAAACACAATAAAGAGAAAGCAAACGAAAATGAAGCAAACCAGCAGATAGAGATTACAGATGGAGCGTTAAATCAAGTTTACGCCTCTTATTGCCTTCTCCAAACCAATCTATCCGAGCTATTGTCGGATCAGGCGAATAGACGAATGCTTGTAATTTGTCAATTAACTCCCCTGCAGTTGAAGTTGTAACCAGGATTTGCCTCGCCGACTGTGAGATGAAGTTTTTTTTTCTACTGCTTGATCAAGAAAAGACAACAAACCATCAAAAAAATTATTGACATTTAACCAACCAATGGGATTCCGATGGATGTTTAGCTGTGCCCAAGAGGTGATTTGAAATATCTCCTCTAATGTGCCATAACCACCGGGTAAAGCTATAAATGCATCGGATTTAATAACCATATGTGCAATACGCTCATGCATGCTAGAGACCTGTAACTCTTCCCTGATTGTGTTGCCTACGATATCTCGTACAGCTAAAGGTTTGGGGATAATGCCAAGAACTTTGCTCCCGCCTAGGTTTGCAGCTGTTGACACACACCCCATTAACCCAAGACTACCCCCTCCATAAATCAAATTAATACTCCTCGCAGCTAATGTCCTACCAAGATCAAGAGCTGCTGTGGTAAACTCTCCATCTTTACCAAATTGCGATCCGCAAAATACGCATATATTGCGGAATCGCCGAATTGGGGTTTTCTCCATTTCTACAAGTGCTCTAATCTTTTGTAAGACACGTTAGATATTATGCTTTTCAATTGCAAGACAGGTTATGGAATGACCTTTGAAAATATACAGAATGGATATATACACACGTAAAACTCTCAAATTTGACACATGGGGACATAATTTCGGTGGGGGTTATTCGATGCAGATTTATTGCCCCAATATTTGAAAAAATGAGATATGCTTTCAGCGGAGGTTGACAAAACCTACACACTTGTCTCC
>SNVD02009054.1:0-35530 GCA_013180625.2 Boswellia sacra | reverse complement strand
CGGAAGCAAATCGGAAGCCACAATGGACTCAACGAAGGCAATTGCCCCCCATTGGTGCCAATGTGGCTCCACCCGTGACGATTGTTGATATGTCGGACAGTGTAGGGCATCTAAGATTCTAAATTTTTAACAAGATGATCAATTTTTAATGAAAAACTCTGGTTTAGGGGTTTTTTTTTTTTTTCCCCCCTTAGTTTCCCTTGTTATGACACAAAATAACGGAAAAGTCTATAAAATTAATGATAAAAAGATAGAAATTCTAAAAATAGGCAAAATCGTAATTAAGATGACAGGTGAAGGGCGTTTAAGTAAATGAAGAGGTCGTATTTCCATGATTGAGTAATGCTTGATTTGGCCTTTTTGGCGGCTATTTCTCCGAACCAATCAATAACTCCAAAACTCAAACTCTCTCTCTTCCCTTAAATAAAAAAATTTTTATTATCATTTATTTTCTCCCTTGGGGTGCCTCTGCGTTTTTAGTTGCCCGGACTCGGGAATTTTGATCTTGAAAGTGAGAAATCTGTACAATTCCCGGTGACCCATTTGAGATTCGGGCAGACCCAGATCGGATCCGGACCCAATTTGTGAAGTTACGGAGTGGAAGAGGACGATGAACTGGTCTGGGGAGACATTGTCTTGGATAAAAATGGTGGTGGGGTAGAGGTTGATATAAAGATGAGAATATTAAATGCAACTTCAAAATAGGAAATTTAATCGGATTCATGGGGATTTGTTTCAGTACTGAAGATAAGCAACGACAACAGCCACAAAAACGACAACCTGTTAGGAAGAACAATCAAGGTGCTTCATTTTTTTTTCTAGTATTATTTTGAATTTTTTTTTCTTATGTTTGTAATGTTCATTGGATTTCTTGAATAGAATAGAGCCACAATGCTAGCAAATTGGTGAGAAAAGATGTGTTCTTTATCACTGAGGAGGACTAGATTAAATTTTCAAGACTTCTGTTAGTCTCGTGATGCTTTTTTTTTTTAATATGCCAATTTTGATATACTTTTCTCCAATCTCAGCGTTTATTGCGGCCAATCATTTTGAGATTCTTTGTCTGAAAATTTAACTGATATTAGAGTTGTAAAATTGGTTGGCAATTTCAAAACTATGATTGGAATTGTATTTGAATGGGTGAGTTAGTGTGAAAGATTATCATTGTTGTATTTTGTGTTATTGATCATCATTCAATATAATGAACAAAACATGTAAGAGGAAATTATTGGCCACTTTCAAATTATGTTGAATTCCCTCTTATGTTCACGCATTTGTGTGTTCTTGTGAAGAGAAGTAATGTAAGCAGTTTTGTCATGAATGATATCTGCATTTTCCACTTTGATCAATTTTGTTTTCTTGTGAAGTAGGAAATGGCTCCGCCACTCCTCAACCTGAATCAGATAGGCAAGAATCATTTGGGATGAAAAGCTCATGCAGCATTCCATTGACTCCTAAGGATGTTGATGATCTTCGCCAAAATCCCTCATACAGCAATGTTGATATCTTTACATATGAGGAGATGAGATTGGCCACAAAGTGCTTCCGGCCAGATTATATCCTTGGCGAGGGTGGTTTTGGAATTGTCCATAAAGGAGTTATAGATGAGAGTGTTAGGCCAGGTTACAAGACCACGCATGTTGCAATCAAAGAGCTTAATCGTGAAGGTTTTCAAGGTGACAGGGAATGGCTGGTATTTATCTTCCCTTAACTCCAAACAAACTTTGCTATTTATAGATATAAATTGTTTTATATTTTTCCATAGGAGAAGAAATTCTATTAATAAAAGTAAAGCAAAGTAGAAAAAGGAGGCAAATTATGAGTCAGAAAGGTCACTAATGATATATGCTGACAAAAGAGTATGCAAGTACTCTTTAAAGATCCACAAATTTTAGAGTTAATAACAATGAATTGCCGGCTTCTGTTTAGGCTAAAAGTTTTCAACCTGAACAGAGACTACTTGCTTTTAGTCCACAAAAGTAGAAGGTAACAATCTCAACCTCAATAGATGGGCTGAACAGTATGTTCCTTGTCTAACCAAGAAGTTAGGGCTTCAGATACTCGAGGTCACCAATGTATACTCGAGGTCACCAATGTTTTATATCATTTACCATGTGTTTCCTAACTACAAAGTTGGTAGGATCCGCTGGTCCCAATTTCAAAGTTAGTGCACTCAGAAGGGATTTTTGGGTTATCAAAGAAAATGGTGTTAATCTCACTAGGAATTAGTTGACCTTTCTTATTTTATATATTTAGGAGACGAAAAGGACATTGTTACTGTTTATCTTGCCTGCTAACTACCAGCAACGTAAGTGGTTACAAATGAGGCAGAAAGCATGTAATTCTTGTCTGTGATTGTATGGCATGCATGCCTATGCCTATGCCTATGCATGCATATACATGCACTAAAACATGCTTATGTACTTATGTATTTGTATCCATACATAAAAATTATGTGGAAGGTGATCTATGACCAAATTACGAGATCTAGGTTAATTGAATAAGAATCTTGCAAAGATAAGAATTATTTCTTAAATGAAAATTGAAAAAATGACAATTACGTTTCCCAGTTTTGAGAAATAAATGAAGAATGTTTTATTCAGTCTACTTAACATAAATGGAGTGATATGGACGATGTAACTCGTCCGGGGAATTGTCTTTCTCATTGTTTGTTTGCTCAACAACTTGTCTTTAAATAACATCTAGAATCACTTAAGAAATAATATTTTGAAAATTGTATGACTCAATGGTGTTTGGCAGGTTTAACAATGATTTCCTTTCCAGTTGGAAATTAAACTTTTTCATTTGCTTGGGCTAACTTAAGGAAGAAATTTAAATGCATATTGCGATAACATTGTTTGTTTTACAGGCAGAAGTCAATTACTTAGGACAGCTTAGTCACCCAAACCTTGTGAAGCTTATTGGTTACTGCTGTGAGGATGAGCACAGGATATTGGTTTATGAATACATGGCAAGTGGGAGCCTGGAAAAACATCTTCTTCGTAGTAAGTGGTTGATTTTATTTTGATTCTATGAGACTTGATGCAGTGAATTAGGTTTCTTATGAGGCTAAGGAAAGAACCTTTAATCGTTTGCATAGAATTCTTTTTTGAGGGTTTGAAGTTTTATGTAATAGCTGATACTATTATTCAATGAGTCTGTAGTCTGGTCTAAAATCATTTAGTTCAAGGGTTTGAATACTTTACTGGTTTTTAATAAATTGCATTTTAACAGAGAAGGAGAAAAGATTATAAGAATTGGTTTTGCCAGAGTGTTTCTGTGATTGTCATTATTATTTGTTTTGTTTGCCAATATGGGTTGAAATAAATTCCAATTAATCTAGAGGAATATTTTCTCTGTGAAAAAGTCAGAAGCCCATACACAGTAGTAAAATGATTCTTTCCCTTATTTCTTATTTGGGCAGGATAATGATTTATTGTAGAGAGTAGAAATGTATAAGCAATATGGATCTTGTCATGAAAAAACTACTGGTAAGTCTGTGGCAGACTTAAAAGTTGAAACTAATTAAAAATTTATGTTTAGTATTATTAGATATTGACAGGCACATGTGCAATAGTTTTGATTGTTAATCGCTCAATGACACCACTAAATCTTCAAAAAATTTTCAGTTATTAATGCCACCTTTATGTTGTTAAATGTGCTGGTAACTGTCCTGAAACTTTGAGTGTGTGACCGGATCATTCCTGGTTGATTAAAATATTGAAATATACATATCTCCTTCCTGTTTTAGTGTGGAGAAATGCATTTGAAAAAGCAAAGATTATTTTTCCTTAGTAATCCTATTTTCCTTTGGCTGGTAGGAGTTGGTTGTACATTGACTTGGTCAACAAGAATGAAGATTGCTTTAGATGCGGCAAAAGGACTTGCTTTTCTCCATGGTGCAGAGAGATCTATCATTTACCGTGATTTCAAGACATCAAACATCTTGCTGGATGCGGTTAGTTGTCATTTCATTATTGTTTATATATTGCTGTGTGGAAGGGCCATTAATGAATTTGAAAAATAAAACACCATCGGTTGGTGCTTTCCTCTCTTTTTTCTTGAATCTCTAACTGGAAATTGTTATTGCCATCATCTCAACTAAGAGTTCTGAGTTGACATAGTAAACTGAATATGAGATAGGCTGAAAGAACCAAGTATTAAAATGGAGAAAAAAAAAAGCCAGTTTAATAAGCTCTGAAAGTATCATCTTTAAACTCCCAGAACATGGAATTAATGAAATCCTGTTCTTGACTTGGGCTGCCTACATTATCACTCGGCCTGACCGAGTGTGAACACTTTTACTGTATTGCAGTCTGTTTTGGTGAATGATTGGGGGCTCCCAGTGGCAACCACCCAACATGGGCTGGTTGAAAATGATTTTTTTTTTTTTTGTTTTTTAAGGGATAGATTTATCAGTTGAGTTTTTTATCTGTAATGCCTCTCAAAAAGAGGAATAAAGATTCTGCATTTGCTGAATTGGTCAGAAAAAGGCTTGGAAAAAAAAATATATAGGTTGACCTTTTAGTTTGTCATGTAATGACTTCTTTTGACAAAGCCCTGTTAGTTTCTGCCGCTGAAAATTGACAATGACCTGCAGGATTTTAATGCAAAACTTTCCGACTTTGGGCTTGCAAAGGATGGGCCTATGGGAGACCAGACACATGTGTCAACACGAGTGATGGGCACATACGGTTATGCTGCTCCTGAATATGTGATGACTGGTGAGTTATTTATTGTCAAATCACATGGACTGTTGTCTATTTCATATAGCCAGTTGATTTTGTTATTATTTTTTTTTAATTTTTTAAACAAGACTTTTCAAATAGTTATTAATGCCTAGCAGAAAACAGAAGTAGGGAACAAATGAATTGCTAATGTTATGCCATATTTATGGTAGTAAATCTCTTGGTTGTAATAAGCTATGACATCAGAAAATTGTTCCACAGATTTTTTTTTTTTTTTTTTTTTTTTAAATAAAGAAGGAAGGAAGAGTATAGGCTAAATTTAAAGTAACCCTTTTGGTCAGAGAAGTTTATGGTTGTTTTAGACATATGGATGCTGCCAATGCTTAAGCATTCCTGCTTCTGCAGAGAGGGGTAATAAAATGTCTTTGGATTGCATATCGTGGGCTTGCTGTCCCTGCTAAATGTTATATTAGATATAGATGTGAAGGTATAGATGATAACTGATTAGGGAATAAATTCTCATAGCACCCTATTTTTTTTGGTTGGGTAAAAACGACCCCTAAGTACCTGCCTTAAGAAAATCGAAGGGAAAAAAAAAGATCCCGCAGTACAACGTACTCTTGGGAAGAGAATGGATACACAGGAAGATGCGTGTGCCATCGAGCCTCAACCAGTGCATCATGCTATGGCATAACAATTACGTTCCTTGGTTAGTGAGAAAACAAGCCTTTAAAGCAAAGTAATTGTGGATTTTTTACATTGGAATATTTTCAACTGTGAAATTGTGGATTTTTTACGTTGGAATATTTTCAACTCTGAAGCACCATAAATTATTTAAAATTTATTCCCAGTTTCTAATTAGGTGCGTCCATCACATATTAGCTCCATTTATACCATTATGTAAGTTGTTGATTTAAAAATAATGCTTAGAATGTGTTTTAACATATGATATCTACTTGATGTAATGCTAGCATTGTATTTTGTGAAAGATAAGATTGAGAGAGCGTTGTTTTTGTTAGAAATAATATTAGTTTGTGAACTAAAAGATGATGTTTGTTGATCTTATCAGGACATTTAACAGCTCGAAGTGATGTTTATGGTTTTGGGGTAGTGCTACTTGAGATGCTCCTTGGAAGGAGAGCAGTAGACAAGAGCAGACCTAGCCGAGAGCACAATCTGGTTGAATGGGCTCGCCCACTTTTGAACCATAATAAGAAGCTTCTGAGGATTTTAGACCCTAGAATGGAAGGGCAGTACACAGTTAGGACAGCTATGAAGGTGGCCAATTTGGCTTACCAATGCCTTAGTCAAAACCCGAAAGGGAGGCCCCTTATGAGCCAGGTTGTTGAATTACTTGAGAGCGTTCAAACAGGGGAGGCAAAACATGAAGCAGCCATGCTTCAAAGTGGGGCCGGTGTTGTAACCTTGTATGAAGTTCCAAAACAGTCTCGCAGATCTACAGATGACAAACCCGAGGCTGGATTCGATGGTGATACAAAGGAAGCGCAGAGAAGAAACAAACATGGTAATGGAAGGAGCAAGAGCGAACCTCCAAATGAGGACGATCTTTATAGCCACTATGGCCCTCGTGCCAATCTCAAAACTGACGAGAAATCAGCTTCAGCCAGATGTTGAACTAGTGCCAAGCATGGATTCGTGTTGAAACTATACAAGCAGCATCAACAGGTCTATGCCTTTTTGTTCCAAAAATGCTGCTTACTGTTCTCTGTACAAGGCATCGACCGAAGTTGAAACTGTACAAGATCTGTCGACCAGGTCTATGCTTTGATGTTTTGTAATGCCGCTTTCTATCTCTGTACCAAGTATGGATTGGAGTTGAAAACTGTAAAAGATGTATCAACAGGTCTATGCTTTGGCATTTGGAGATCCTTCCTATTGTTCTTCCCTTAAAGTGGGATTTGGGTTGTTGAATGAAAATTTTCCGGCTGTATTCTTTGTTGTTATTCCTACCTTCTATTCCTAGTCTGTCCTCAATATAATTTTTTTCAATTTTTGTTAAAATTTTGCAGTAAGTGTATTGGCCAAGAATTGTCTTCATTAGGATATTACTTTCCTTATATTTTGCTCTCAAAGTGGTTGAAAGCTTTTTGTAGTTAACTGACTGATTTTGAAGGAGATGTCTCCTTGAGCAAGTGCATGCTGCCTCCTGTAGTCCTAACGGCTTCTGAGAAAAATGTTTCTTATCCCTTCAAAAATAATGTAACAGCATAGGAGTTTCTCGTTAGATTTTGGATTTTATTTTATTTTATTTTATTCAGAGCATTTGCTTCACTTTGATTAATTCTCGACCAATATTCGCCCCCAACGTTTGACACCTCGCCCTTTTGGCCATTACAAAAAAGTTCAAGAAAACACGAACAGAATAAATTCAAGCCTTGAGGTATTACATATTAGTGTAGATTAATCATATGGCGAGCAAGATAAAAGACTTATTTAGCTCTTTAGCTCTCATTCTCAAATTCAATGAGGGATGTATAATATTTTTTTATGGGTTACGTTCAATGTAGAGATGATAAAATGACCCGCTAAGTCTGAGGCCTACTATGACTCATGTATACGGGACAGGTCTTGCCTTGCTACATTTGAGGTTAAGGACGAGTCTGGGTTTGAGTGTGTGCTACCCCGCCTGGGACAGGTCTGGGCCAGTTCTAATCCCTAGTCCCATTTGACCCGTCTCACATCGCACAGTACAAGGATATACATAAAAAATTATGAAATATATGGACCTATAAAATTTTTAAGGATGATTTTGATAAATCTTAATAGATAGGGATATCCTGAAAACTTAAAAAAGTATATAAAGAAAAATATATTCACTTTCAACCCTAATCTCCTAGAAACTCTTTCCTCCTCTACTCCATCGTCGCAGCATTGCCACTCACCACTTCCTAGGACCTCTAGCCATCATCGGTGGCTCTCGAGTCCACTCACCATCCTCTTCCTCTGTTACAGCCGCCTTCACCATCCTTCATCACTCTCGCCTCCACCTCCTCACTCGTGGCTCGCCTTCCCTCCTCCCCTCTACTTCACTCCACTCCACCGTTACCGGCTATTGAGTAAGCCACCGTTTTCTCAAGATTTGGTTTGGATTTTCTCATTCGTTACTTTTCATTAACAGGTTATGTTGCTTGATTGTGGTTGGATATGTTAATTTGTAAGATAATTTTTTTATTGGTTAAATGCTCCTGATGTTGAAATCTTAGCTTGGTTTTGTTTTGTAAAGTTGTAGCTTGTGCCATTTTACTTTTAGGCAAGAAGGTAGTGATCTGATTTGAGTATTAAACCATGTTAAAGTTTTTTGTACCATTCGCAAAAGAATCGCCCTGCTTTCTAAACAATCGTTTTGCAAAAATGGTTAGCTTCTCTTATTCTCTATGTGCATTTCAAAGCTTTCTAAACAATCTTAATGGAAGGAGGAGAATCCCCCACTGTTTAGATGTTAAAAACTCTAATCAACATAAAACATTAAAGCTGCAGAAAACTATTGCAATTAAAAGGAACTGTATCGCAACTTCATTCTGCCTAATCTTGAGCATTGCTCCACACAATAACTTATATGCAAACATATTTGTTCGTTTTAGCTTGAAAATCTATGTGAATTTTCAATGTAGGAAGAAACTATAATGGATCATCTTTTAATCAAAACAATTTGTGCAGTAGTAAGAATTCAATAGACAATTCATTCTTTCTAGCATTCTCCTACTCTCATTAGATTAACATCTTTTCTTTCTCCTCTAGGTAAACTCAGTTGTGGTTAGATGATTTTGTGAGTTGTTTACTTAAATTAGCTTGTTCTTAATTTGGTTGTATGTAAATGTAATTTAGATGTGACACGACCCTCCCCTAGCTACATGGGCTAATCGTGCCTAAAACTGTGGGCTCGAGACTGTCTCTTAACTCTTATCTTTCTCATGGAACAAACTCGAAAATAATTCAATAAATATACAATGAAACTCCAATTACAATAGCTAATAAAAATTTTCTAACATATCTATTACAACTTTAATGACAATATTAAATACATTCTTGCACCAACACATGGCTTGACCTCCAGACTTACTGACTAGATCACGCCTTGCTTTCACCTTTGAGTGCTGGGTTGGGGGGCGTGCGCGAGGGTGTAGGCGGTGCGGGAGGAGTGAGGAAGATTTTAGGAAGAAAGGGGTGAATATGAAACTCAAGGAGTGGGGACAGGGGTATATTAATAAACAAATTTTTTGAAAACATTGTACTATTGTAAGACAAAATCTTCACTCTCTTAAAATTAATATTTATAAAAACTTCTAATAATTGGGACATAATAGATTAACACATCATTTAATCTTTATAAATTTTTGAATAAATAAGCTATTGAATTCTTTAAATACCTCTGCTTATTTCTATACTTTTAAAAATAATAAGAAGAATAATTTTCTCAATCGTATAAAACAATGCTCATAATAATCATACTAAAACACTTACTTATATGCTATTTAAGACATTAATACATGATTTTCATTAAAATCATCTTTTAAATAACTTCTATAAATAATACTACTCATGAGAAGAAATGAACTATCATCATAAAACTCTTTCTAAAGATTTATGAAAATTATTACAATTTTGCTAAAAATGCTTCTTTTCTTAAGCTAACTAATGTACTCATATTTAAAACACTTTGATATACTAAATAAGTACTCCAGAATCTAGTTGATCGTACCTAGCGAGATCTAACATCGCGCAAGCCTACTAAACTGATCATACTTGGCAGGGCTAAGATCGCATAGGCAAAGCTATCTGAAACTGGTCATACCAAGTGAGAGCTAACATCGCGCAGGCAAAGTCATCTATTAAACTAGTTATATGCATGCACAGTGCTACCCTCAAAGGGCTAGGTGCAGAGATCATACGGCCCAAAGCCTTTATTTGTGTCTGACCGGTCTCAAAGACCTCTATCTGTATCATTATCTAAGTAAATTTGCTATCTCACTGTCTGAGTCTGGGTACTAGCTTAGGATACCATAAATGAATTTTCTTATCTTTGCTAAAACTAATTTTCTTTTTCAACTGGTTCATATGCTAAAACCTTGTTTTTCATGCAACTCATCAATCACTAAAAATTTATGCAAGTTAAAGTTGAAGCATTTAAATCATTTAAAATCCAAGATGAAACATCTGAAAGAGCAATTTCCAATACTTTAAGAAATCCTTGAAATAAAATTTGCTATGATCATTGTAAATATCATGCTTTAACATTATTCTCTAAAATTTTAACATATACCTTTTTGATAAATTAGAAAGCACTTGGAAAATAAAAATCTAAATTTTCATTTCTAAATGTTATATCTTGTTCAAAATTGTTTTATAAACTAATTTTTGAACACTCTAATGACTCAAAGCAACTGTACTAAATAGTGCTATATTTATCTTAAAAAAAATACTATAAGAAACTAGCTTGAATATTTCTAAGTTTACTAGAACGTAAGAGAATCTAAGAAATACTAAATAAATCAGGAAACATGCTTGCTTCATTTCAACTAGAAATTAATTTGTTAATCACTTTAAAAATTCTAAATTTGCTAAAATATCATGGTTATTGTTTCCAAGAAAAGCTAAATAAACAACTCAATATGCTTCTAAATTCGTCTAGAAAATGAATTTGCTAATCATTTAAAAGATTCTAACATCTATATAAAAAATAGCATTTAAACTCATTTATAATTTATGAAAGAAAACATATTTCCCACTCACAAATTTGGTGGCAGAACTTGTTTAGGTTGGGGTGGATCTAAGATGACCACTCCATCTATATTGTCGTCCCCTTCAACATTTAGACCAAAATCTTCTTTGTCCTTGAATGGGACTTCCAATTTCATCTTGGATCTTCCTTCTCTCTCTAGCTTCTCTCTCTAAAGCTTCCTAATTTATCTTCTTCAAACAGCCCCATGTCAGTTCTTGACCATGCCCCTTTTCCATTTCAACTCTCAAAACTTCTTTACTCTTCTCTCTCTTGATTCTTCTTTCTTTCTTTTTTTTTTTTATGTCTTATAATAATGAAAATGAAAAAGAAATGGGCTGGGTTGGTTTGGTTATAAAATTCAAATGGCTTGGGCTTCCTTTAGTTACTAGCGCATGGGCATTATAATACTACCTCCTAATAAAATTTTGCCCTCGAAATTGCAAAGGTCCAAAGCGCTAAGCTGTAAAATATACTCATATGATACTGTACAACAAGTCCTATAAAACCATACTCTTTGAGAATCATGTAACTTGACTATTCTCTTTCTTCATTTACTATCAGGGATCATTTCAATAAGCTAAGAACCTTGGTGTCTCACAAAAGAATAGTTATGCTTTGATTGGCACAAAAATACTTCACCTTCTATGTGAATCAACTTCTACCTCTACTTTTGGGAGAGCTAATTCCAATCATTTTCACTTACTTTTGCAACAACTTCTTTCTTGACTGCTCTCATTCATATAATCACTTCTTGAAGCAAATAATGAGTATACCAAATTAGCATGACTCAACATATCGCTATCCTTAGGATCCCCATGCTCCAAAGGAAATCAATAACTAGGATAAGTCATTACTAAATGCACACTCTTTATACTTCTATTGCATATACTTGATAAAGCAATTGCAAGAACTGTACCTAGTTTGAAAAATTTTATTTAAATTACTGTGGAGGCATCTATAAAATATTAATGAAACTTCCAATAGAGTTTCCTTTGTTTCTTAAACTTAACCAACTTGCGATTCATTTTAATATAGCACTCCCAAGATGCATTTCCATGAATTGAACTTCTACACGACATTTTCTCCCTATCTTGAGTCAATCATAGCCATAAACTAAATCAAATAATCATGCTAAGATCCATACAAGATAAACAACCCACTTGCATATCATAAAGTATAGAAATATATAGACTTTCATAATACATATGTCAAACATATATATATATATATATATATGTTGTGATCTCACTTGGAAGTTTAACTTACTACCTTATAAAATCTTAGTCATGTCGATGATATGAAAATGTCATAACCTATAAGCACATAAATCACTTCTTTTCAAAACCATCTCATATGATTCAAAATCTTAGTCAAGTCATGATGTTCATAGAGATCCACTTTCATGACTAAATGGGGCCAAACCTTACACTTTCCAATTAAGCCACTTAAATCCTTCTATACTTCACTTATTTCCCTAGGAAGATACTTATCCATATCTATCACATTAGTTGGACTAGAGCCCCAAGGACTCACTTATGACAACATATCAAGAACATATAATCTAACTTCCATAGAAATTACTTTCACAACCTCTAAAATATTGATCGCTATCTCATCAAATAATAGAATCGATACTGAATACTTCATTTTCACTGATTTTTCATAATTCACTCGCAAATCCAAATGTCATAAAATTTTATAGAGTTGTTGTAGACATTGGATTTTTGAGGATTAATGATGAAGCAAAGATGAATTTCAAGCAATGGAAATGACTGAAGTGGCCTTGGAAGTAAAAAGAAGAGAGTCGAGAAGAAACCGATCAAAGGATTTGAAAATGATATGTGACTTTAAAAAATCACAGAAATTAATCCAAAAGAAATCTAATGATGACTAATATACCGTTGTGAAGCTACGGATGTCTAGTTCTTACAGAATTTTATGGATCACAAATCAGAGTCAGACTCGAAGAGCTATATGCGATCGAACAGATGAAGGTCGAAAGGATACTACATTAAAAATGAAGTTATTAAGGGGTTTAGTGGGCCACCACCAACCGACAGTTGGTTGGTCGTCCTACCACTGGCTGATGGTTCTCCCAAAGCTATTTGGTAGTCTCACAGCTAGTCTGGAGTCCTCTGATAGCCGGTCGATTGTTCTCGCTTTTAATTTTGGAAAATTTTGATTGCAACCTTCTTTTTTTTCTTTGCTCCCTTTTCCAACTTCAACCCTTCGCTATACAAACACCCCCTCTCCTCACTTTCACTTGCACACTGAAATCTTCTCTTTTTCCTTTTGAAGACATACTTGAGAATGCAATAAGGCTTTTCTAGTTTAATAGTTTAGGCGTTATATTGCTCTAAACCTGAAAAGGGTACTTCTTGAGAGCAGTTCTCTCTTCTCGCTCTTCTTTTCTTCTTTGTTTTTTTTTGTTTTAGATTAAGTATGTTTAGGTTTATTTATGCTTAAAATGAGCATGTTTATGTTTTAGTTTAATACTTAGAAGTATGTTTAGGATTATTATGAATTGTTTTAATCCTTATTTGTTTTGCAAGATGAAAATGCATTTCAATGTAAGTCATATTTCCCTCCTTTATCTAGAAACATGATTAGATTTTTTTTTGGTGAATGGTTAGAATTAAGTTTAAGATCATATGTTTAGAATCATATTTAAGAGATATGATTAGAATCATGCCTATGAAGACTTATAATTGTTTTGAAGCATGTCAGGAAACAACATAGAATAGGCAAGAATTGCTTTGATTGGTTGGAATTGCCATGATTATTTTGGTTGATTTAGACTTGATTGATATGAATTAGGCTAGAATGGCCATATTTGATATTGATTGATTGATTAGGCTAGAAATCCCTTATCTAGGCTAGAATTGTCGTATTTAGAATTATTATTATTAATTGAATTATGCTAGAATAGTAATAGGTAGAATTACCATGATAAAATTATCAAATTAGGTAGAAGTACCATGATATTAGTTTATGGCCTTAATTAGAATTTTAATTGATTTATTATGAATCATGTATGAATATACCATAATTGAATGATCATATGATGCCATAAAGTGATGTGGACTCACATTGACGGTGAGGGACCATTACTTAGAATTTTTGAATGAATGAATGTATGAATATACTTGAAGAGATTTGATAAACATTGAATATACTCACATATGGTAGTGATGAATTCACTATTTATTGAGTCTCAAATCGATTGATTTGATATTTGAATTACACAAATGTGTTACTGATAAATGGAGATTATGAAGAGTTTTAGAAGTAGAATTTACTTTATTTGTTGAAGAGCAATGTAATCCTCTCCCCTATCCCCCATGTTTGAAAAGGAATGTAATTCAATTCTCCTCCCTCTTTCTTCGTATGAATATATTTCGTTGGAATCCCCGTACATATCTTTAAGAAGATAAAATTGAATAACGTGTGTATAAAATGAATAACTTAGGTGGACTCTATAACAATATAAGTTATTCTTATTTGGTATACCCTAGTAGAGGTTAGATTTTAATTTGTGTGAGCGAGTGGCTCGTACCTAACTTCTCAAACCCATCTATGAAGGGACAAGGGTAGTTAGGTCTTGAAGTGAGAGATCAAACAATCATCATCTATTTTCCCAATAAAAAATTGATTGGTGATTCCATTCTGTAGATGTGCCCATGAATCGTTTATGTTTTCTTAAGTCTCGAAAGAGGCTTTGACATAGTATTGTGGTCGTAAACATTCTGGGGGGATGAAAGCTTCATTCACAGTGGCAACTTCACTAAGGATATGAGAAGTTGATTTCGATTGGGATACCAAATTCTAATAACTTACTTTGTGATTTTGAGTCTTTACATCACTATGCATTGCACATAATAAGCATGAATTGCCTAAACTAGCTGTGTGGCATTAGCATGAGAAGTCTTTGGCTCTATTCGGCCTTAGATGACTCATGTTGGTGTCACCACATTTGAGCATGTACCATTGATTTGGTATAAAAAGAGAGTGGCCTAAGGGGGCATCTCTTGCTCAGAGAAGCCCAAGCCATTGGATCTTTGAGACTCAAGACATGTAGATGAATCTAGAAATTCTCAATAGGATGAATATTCAAAGCCCATGTTGAAATGCTTGTCCATGGATGTAAAATTTCACATGATTAGAATAACATTGACTTAAAGCTCATGGAACCATGAACGAATACCACATGTTGAATCACCCATAAAAACAAAATGGGGGCATGTGCCATGAGATAATGTTATCATGACATTTAGAGTCATGTTATGATAATCATGAATAATCCAACATCAACTTGACTGATAGAATTAAGAGAGAGAATCTTGCATTCCCACATCCCATGATGATGTTTGGGAATGAGATTAAAATCCTAAGAAAAGAGACTTGACCTCAGGTGTGCAGGAGGAATAAAATTGGAAGGCTGAAAATTTGTCTATGCGCTTGCATGAGCATGTATCATATCATGCATACATGCATGACATTAACACCTTTGTTTTGCAACCAGCTTAGCTTGGGTTAGACGAGGTGGTAGTTTAACAAGATAAAAAGAATCAGTTGCTAAAATGGCTGCACCAAACAACAATACTGAGATGACTCAAATACGGGCTGACATCACTGCCATCCAACAATAATAGGCCCAACTTATAGTAACCCTACAAAATGGGCCTAATCGTACAAATCAGTCACTGCTTGAAGGTAATGATAGTTATGAGGGTGGGACTAGCCAAGGCAAAGATAGGGGGAAAAGTCCAGCCATCCAAGATGAACATGAATCAGTTAAGCAATTGGCCAAGGATATGGAGAAGGTTCAATCTTATTTAAAGAAGAAGGAGTTGAAAGGGGTTGAAGACCTAGATGATATCCTACTACTTGGAGAGTGATTTGCCCCTGAAGTTCTGCATGCCAAATTTTTCCAAGTTCAATGGAGAGGGCAACCCAAAGACTCATTTGAGATAGCATGCTACTGTCATGGCCATCACTCATTTGATGAAGTATATTTTGAAGTACTTCATATTATCCTTAAAAGATCATGTGATAGTGTGGTATCATGACCTTCCCAAAAGAGTTTGAGAAGATTGAGAGGAGTTATCTGAGCAGTCCATGGATCAATATCGCTACAATACCCAACTGGGGATAACCTTGAGGGATTTGGAGACGACTTGCCAAAAGCCCAATGAGACTTTTTCGGAGTACTTGGTCCGTTGGAGGGCCAAAGCTGCTAAGATGACCACGAGGCCTGTGAAAAAAGACTACGTCCGTATGGTGATCAGTAAGGCGCATTCTTTCATTAGAGATAAGCTTGCAAGCTTTTCAATCAAAACATTCAAAGATTTGTATGATTCAGGCATCTAAATAGAAGATTTCGGGGCTACCTAGAAAAGAGGTAACAACAACTACCCTCGAAGAAATCAGGGGCAATGCCATAATGTTAGTGGGTCTAGCACAAAAAATGTTGAAGTGAAGGCAGTGGCTCAACAAAGGAAGTTTAGTCGCTTTGGAAGGCCATTGTCGAAGATCTTTGCTTGTTTGAAAGTTGAAGGGGTTTTGCAGCCATTGCTGCTTGGAAAGCTTCCAAACCCACTACGAAGGAATTGGAGGCATCATGAGAAGTGGAAATTCCATTAAATGACCAGTCATGAGACCGATGATTGCACTTGTCTTCATCATGAGATTCAAGACTTGATCGACAAAGATAGGATTCTTGATCTAAAGCTGGAAGAGCCCAATAGAAGAAGCAATCCACTACTTAACTACAACTGGGTACCTCCTCTAATGACTAACATGATTAGGTCGGGCTTGACTAAGGAGCAAGTCATTAACTCTTTTGAAGAAAAGGGAGGATCGAGCAGGGCCGAGGGAGCCAAGCGAAGGGAGAAGTCCAGGCTTGAGCAACAAGAAAGGTCCGTTAGAAAGGTGGCCATGAAGAAGAAATCCAAGGTAGAAGAACCCAAGGAAGAAGAGACTAAGGTGATCATTAAGAGGATAGAACAAGAGCTCTTTCCTTCAGCAGCCCAGATTTTCACAAAGAAGGGTGGATGGAATAACACTACTATGAAAGGGGTTAAGCAAAGCGTGGAACCTAAGTTTGTATGCCTCAATGACCACGGGGAACAGGAACAAGAAAAAGATGATGAAGAAGAAGTTGGGGTTGAAGATGAAGAAACATTTGTCAACAAGAAGCCTACATCAATGAGTGCCTGATGAACACTTAAATGTGTATGTTTAACAAGAGCTTAATTCATCATATTACACTAAAAGCATCATCAAATTCCTCAACTTAAGCATATTTGGAGTCTTTGCATCTTTTGAATTAGCTTCATATTAATTTTAGCTTTTGTTACAGGTTCGGTAAGATGGGTATAACATTCTATTTATATATCAGAATGGTACAAATCTTGATTTGTTGGAAATCTAATGAAATCATCTACGAGATTGTATTTCACAACCATCATAAAATTAGGGCTTTTAGTTGACCAAAAATGGGCTTGAAGTGAACCTATCTGCAGTTTCGACCTAGCCTAACGATGCCTCCGTATTTTGACCATATCTCTTGATATACATATCTAAATTGTATGAATCAAGATGTTCTAGAATGCTGAGAGAAATATCTATAGCTTTAATGAAGACATGTGATCAAAATTCTAAAAAATTCGATGCTGAAATCGATGGTCAAAATTGGTGCACATGATAATCCAAATTGTCAACAAGATATTTTACAATTGTCCTCTTGTAATTTCACAAGTTTGCTCCCAAATGTATCTATAAATAGAGGTGCATTGTAACCCATTAGGGCATCTTAGCTCTGGCTAGGATATCTTATTATTGTGTTTTCTCTTTCGTGTTTTGTTCTTTTAATGTTATTAATAAATATTCTTTTTCTTGCAATTTGTTTTCTTTCTTTCATAATGTCTTGCTAAATTCTCTTTTGCTAGGGTGAAATGGTGAAACCCTTGATATGAGAATAAGGATATTATAACCCTTTCATATATGCTTAATAATCATAATCTTTTGTTGTTTATTTTATATGATTTATATTTATTTTCTTAATTAATCTTGACATCACTTGTAAAGTGGAGGTCTTGATCCATTGTAGACAATCCTTGACACATCAAAAGCTTGGATCCTTTCTAGATGTCGTATAGTTCTTCCTTACCGACACAAATCTAGTTAGGAACCTTGATTTGTTGTAGACATATGGTTAATAGGTGTCTATTTATGTATTACTTTTATATCAATTCGTCCATGTTTCTTTGCTATATTCCTTGGTATTTTTATGTTTTTGTGTGGTTTTGATGTTTGTAGGAGTTTTGGAGCAACTTGCACAAAAATGGAGTAAAACCCTTCATTTTCACCTCTGCTAGTCAGTGATCTTCTCGGATTTAATTGTATTGATATACAATGAACCCGATGACATGTTATATACCGTTGGAAAGCTCTCGAAGTCTATTTTCTGGAGAAATTTACGGTTTATAAATCCATTCAGTGTACCAAAAGTTGTAATCAAAACAGTGTGAGATGTATAGAAATATAATTCCACAAGTCACTGTAGCATGTATAATACGGGGCACTGTAGCAAGTCACTGTAGCAGAGTATTTAAACACATTTTAGGGTTTTATTTTCATAACTTGAAGAGGGGAGAACGTGGTGGAGGCTGAAGCTCTGGAATTCTTTCATCTCTTGGAGTTCTTGAAGGAGAAAGGAAGCTTGGAAAGAGGAAGAACTACAATCCAAAGAGAATTACATCAAATTTGCTAAGTTTTTCCCTTCCCTTTCATTTTCTGGAATGTCTCCATGTTGTATTGTATTTACCACGTTCTTAAACATGTGTAACTGAATCTGAATTGGTTGAGGGTGATTTCAAAGTCCCTGATATGGTTTTTGTAAGTTGATTGTATAAGGAATTGTTATCCAATTCTCTAATTGAAGTTGCTTGTATTCTCCCATATTTAATGCTTATGATTGCTTGCTGATTGTATTTGAGTGGCCAACTGAATATAATCTGGTTGTGATTTATTGCTAGACTAGAAATCTTGATCCGTAATTGTCTTGAATTTCTAATCATTAGTAGCAAAATTGTGATCAGAGATTACAATTGGAGAATATAACCTAAGTTAAATAATCCGAGCTTGTGTGTTTATTGCTTAGATCAACCTATCTTTCTTATCATAATGCATCCATTGAATTAAACTAGAGAGCTTGTTCTAGGTTGTTTAATGGATAGAGATTAAATAAAGAGCTTGTTTTATTTAACAACAAAGTAAGGAAAGATTGGGGTAATAGAGCTTGTTATTATCTACGGTTGATAACTTCAATGCTGTAATTAGATGACAATTCTACAATTAATTCGCAAATCCATATCTTGTGGTAGAGAAGGATCCCTTAACCAGCTTTCTCCCATTGATTTTTCATTCAAATTTACTTTCTGTTTTGTTATTCTTTACTTGCATTCTTATTTCATTTAGTAAATCATTCAACAAAAATCCCCCCTGTTTAGTTTATTGTTGCTGGAAATAACAAATTCAATTAGAATCAATCCTCGTGGGAACGATATCTTACTTATCACTTTATTACTTGTGCGACTAGTATACTTGCTAGTTTCAAACGCATCAATGGTGATTGACACATTGGATGCTTGAACCCATTCACAAGAAGTGGTATAAATATTGGTAATGAAACAAATATAATTCATATAACTAAAATGGGCTTAAATGATATACCTTCTTATTGGAACCTCCTTAATGTGTGGATTTCAATTGAGTTATAATCGGGTTGTTTATCCTTATTTGATATATCAATGGTGGATCCCCTAACCTTAGCTTTTATTGTTATTGTGTTAATTTATCTTACTTGCGTATTTCGTTTATTGTTTATAAAATTGTTCTTTCATTTGCTATGATAGGTTTTACCACCTATGGTCAGTTTTACCGCCTCTTATTTTTGTTTTCCATTTGAATGATCAGTTGTACTGCCTGCCATCTTTAATTTTATTTGTTAATAGAATCTTATTATTTATTTTCGTTATTCGTATCTTATTCTCTCATTCTATAGTTTGTACTGTTAAATCCCCTTCCCTATGGATCAACCCTAGTCTTGCCGGGTTTATTATTTCGACGTTTCTATACTTGGGAGATAATCTTTTTTGGATGTGTCAAGTTTTTGGCGTCATTGCCAGGGAAGGTAAAATTTGGCGTGCAAAATTGCAAGTATTCCTTTTTCTCATTTTAGATCTTAATTTTTTTATTGTGTGCTCATCTTTTTCTTTTCTTTTCTCTTTTAAAATTGCATGAAAATTTGGCCATGCACATCTAGTGGTAGACATGTTAGAAAAACATCATCTTCCCTAGAAAACATGGCTGAGAACCAAGTGCAAAGGTTCACAAATGAAGGGGACAATCGTTCCCATCAAAATGACCAAAACGAACCAAGAACCCTTAGAGATTACATGAATCTGATAAGGACTAGTGCACCATCTTGTGTAGTTTCTCCTCTTGATGCAATCCATTTCAATTTCAAACCGAGTTTCATTCAACTTTTGCTCACCTTTCGTGGCCTTGATATAGAGAACCCCTATTCACACTTTAAAAACTTTGAAGAGGTGTGTAACTCCTACAGTGACCCAAATTGTAGCATTAATACTATTAGATTAAAGCTTTTTCCTTTCTCTTTAAAAGATAAAACTAGAACATTACTACAAAATTTGAGGTCAAGTTCTATCATTTCATGGGATGAGATGAAACAACAATTTTTGAAAAAATTTTTTCCCTTCCCATAGAACAAATTCTCTTAAAAGGCAAATCACCAATTTTACTTTACTCAAAAACAAGGATAAACCCTTTACCAATATTGGGATAGGTATAAAGAATTACGTAATACTTGTCCTTACCATGGTTTTGAAACCTATGAGAATAGTTGCACACTTCTATTAAGGGTTAACACCTCAAGATAGGCAACTAGTAGAGCTAATGTGTAACGGATAATTTGAAGATAAATACCTTAAGCAAGTAATTGACTACCTAGATTCATTAGCAGACAAAGCCCAAAATTGGGACACTACTGGCACCTATGAGGCACCAAGCAAAGCCCCACCCTCGACATCTAGTAAAGACATTTACTACCTTCAGAAAGACCATGACCTTCAAGCCAAATATGTATCCCTAACTAGAAAAATCAAGGTTTTAGAAATGAAAAAGAGTGATCAATTGAATTCTATACAAGAAATTGTCTGTCACATTTGTAATGCTAATGACCATCCTACTAATGAGTGCCCAACTTTGCCTGCGCTTAGGGAATGTCTTCATGAACAAGTCAATGACTTAAACACTTTCAAAATGCCAAATCACAATCCATAGTCACAAAACTACTATCCCAGTTGGAGAAATCACCCAAATTTTAGTTGAAAAAATGACAATCATGCACAATCTTCACAAGTCCCTTTTCAAACACATCAAAATTTTTCGAATTCTTATGATCATGCACCATATGTTACTCCTCCTAAGAAGGATCTTGAAGAAGCATTACAGTCATTTATTGCAAAATAAGAGACCTTTAATAGTTAAATTGCTCAAACATTAGCAAATTTGTCAAACACTATTGCAAAATTTGCATCTACATTTAGCATCCAAGAAAAAAGAAAATTTCCTTCCCATACATTGCAAAATCGCAAAGATCAATCTAATTCAGGTGTGAGTAGTTCAAACGGTTATTACATGGACCAAGCCAAATCAGTTATGACCCTTTTCAATGATAAGGTTGTTGAAAAACACATACCTAAACCTTACGAGAAAGAAGATGAATAGATCTCTAAACGTCAGGAAGAGGCTACGAAACCAACACTTAGCGAGGAAGAAACAAAATCCTCACATGTGCCTCTATTTCCTCACGCATTACCCACACAAAAGAAGCTAACTCATAATTCTAAAATCTTTGAAATTTTCAAACAGGTAAAGGTCAACATTCCCTTGCTAGATGTGATCAAACAGGTACCTTCTTGTGCCAAATTTTTGAAAAGATTTGTGTACTGTGAAAAGAAGATTGAATGTGAAAAAGAAGGCCTTTCTAGCCAAGCAAGTGCTATTCTTCAAAATAATAATACAGTAAAATATAATGATTCAGGTTGTCCTACAATTTTATTTATTATTGGAGATCATAAAATTACTTGATCTTGGTGCTAGTGTAAATTTGCTTCCATACTCGGTTTTTCAGAAACTCAATCTAGATGAGTTAAAACCGACTTCTATGACTCTTTTGCTCGCTAATAGATCAATTAAAGTGCCAAGAAGACTAGTAGAATATTTGTTAGTATAAGTCGATAAATTCATTTACCCAGTGGATTTTATTATCTTAGACACATAATCAGTGGAAGTATGTAATTCAATTCCTGTCATTTGAAGGCGTTCATTTTTAGCTACCTCTAATGCTTTGAATAATTGTAGGAATGAAGTCATGAAGCTATTGTTCTGGAACATGACATTGAAACTTAACATTTTTAATATATGCAAACAACCGCATGAAGAAGATGATGAAATTGAGGATGCTAATATAATTAAAACTATTGTGAAAGACCACATCCAAAAATTGAGTTTTTCTAACCCGTTGAAAACCTGTTTAGGCAATCATTAGAATCAAGTATGCAACTAGAGCCTGATCTTTCTAATATATGTTATTTATTGGATTGTGCATAGGTGATGGAAAAAGGCTCAAAACCACGATTCGAAGAATTAGGGAAATATACTGAAAGCAAGGAAGAGGAAGCTCTTAAGTTAGAATCGAAGCCTTTACCTGAAGGACTAAAATATGCATAACTTGGGGAGAATCAAACATATCCGGTGGTAATTTCCTCATCCCTCACAAGTGGGCAATAAGGTAAGTTGACAGAAGTGCTTAAAAGGCATCGGATGGACGCTAAAAGACATAAAAGGTATTAACCCTTTGATTTGTACACAGAATACATTTAGAAGAAAATGCCAAAACATCCTAACAACCTTAAAGAAGATTAAATCCACATATGAAAGAGCTCATTAGGGATGAAGTTCTTAAACTACCTAATGTGAAACTTGTTTACCTTATCTCAGATAGTAAGTGGGTAAACCTTACATAAGTAGTACCTAAGAAATCTGGCATTGCAGTAGTCAAAAATGCGAAGGGTGAATCATTGCCAACTTGAGTCTCATCTAGTTGGAGGATGTGCATTGACCATAGAAAATTAAATGCTATCACCAAAAAAGACCATTTTCCTTTACCATTCCTTAACCAAATTTTAGAAAGAGTAACACGACACTTCTACTACTGCTTTCTCGATGGATACTTAGGTTATTATCAAATTCCCATTGCACTTGAAGACCAAGAAAAGACCATATTCATGTGCCCCTTCCACACTTTTGCATTTAGAAGGATGCTTTTTGGACTTTGTAATGCCCTAGCCACTTTTGGAAGATGCATGTTAAGCATTTTTAGTGACATGGTTGAGCATTATTTAGAAGTTTTCATGGACGATTTAACAGTCTTTGGAAATTCTTTTGATAATTGTCTTAAAAACTTAGAAAAGGTCTTAAAAAGGTGTGAATAAAAAGGTCTTTTTTTGAATTGCAAAAAATGTCATTATATGTTTACCTTAAGAATTGTCTTAGATCATGTGGTGTCTTCCAAGGGAATTGAAGTGGATAAAGCAAAATTGGAATTGATTTCCCATTTGCCTCCACCAAAAATAGTCAAGGAGATCCATTCATTCCTAGGGCATGCTAGATTTTATAGGAGGTTTATAAGAAATTTTAGTGCTATATCTAAACCTCTTTGTAACCTCTTATTAAAAGACACTTTTTTTGAATGGACTCAAGAATGTCAAAATGCCTTTGATAAGCTAATTGGACTTTTAACAACTACTCCAATTATGCAATCTCTTGATTGGCCCTTGCCTTTTGAATTGATGTGTGATACGAGTGACTATGTTGCTGGTGCTGTCTTAGGACAAAGAAAAGAAGGTAGGCCTGATGTGACATATTATGCAATTAGGACTTTAAATGATGCACAAATGAACCACATAACAAATGAAAAAGAACTAATGGTAGTCGTATTTGCATTGGACAAATTTTGATCTTATTTAATTGACTCTCCAACGATTATTTACACTGATCATGCAGCTATGAGATATTTAATGTCTAAACAAGATGCAAAACCTAGATTGATACGATGGTTTTTGCTCCAAGAATTCAACATTACAATGAAGGATAAGAAAGGAGCCCAAAATGTTGTCGCAGATCATCTGTCGAGATTAACGATAGAGACATCAATTGAAACCTCACCTATAAATGACTCTTTTCTTGATAAATTTTTATTCTCTATTGCTACAGTACCTTGATTTGCTAACATTGTAAATTTTCTTGCAATAGGAGGAATGCCAACTACTCAAGACAAAAGGAATTTTTTGACCTAGGTGAAAAATTTTTATTGGGATGATCCATATCTATTCAAATATTATCTTGACCAAATAATTCAAAGATGGATACCCAACAATGAGGTAAGTAGTATCATTAATTTTTGTCATTCCAAAGCATGTGGAGGACACATTTCCTCTAAAAAATAGCTACTAAAATCTTGCAATGTGGATTTTATTAGCCCACCTTATTTAAAGATGCATATGCATTTTGCAAAACTTGTGAAAATTGTAAAAAATTGGGATCCATTTCAAAACGAAACATGATGCCTTTGAATACCATTCTTGTCATCGAAATTTTTGACTGTTGGGGTATTGATTTTATGGGACATTTTCCATCATCATTTGGTTTTGTGTACATTATTGTTGCAGTATATTATGTTTCAAAATGGTTCGAGGCAATTCTATGTCGAAACAATGATCACAAAACAGTTATAAAATTCTTGAACGAGAATATCTTATGTAGATTTGGAATTTCTCAAGCCATTATTAGTGATGGAGGTACATATTTTTGTAACAAACCATTTGAAATTCTAATGAAGAAATATAGAATAACCCATAAAGTTTCTACATCTTCTGACCTACAAACAAGTGGACAAGTTGAATTAGCTAATAGAGAGATAAAATAGATCTTAGAAAAAGCGGTTAACCCAAACCGTAAAGATTGGTCTCTATGACTTAATGACGCACTTTGGGCTTACCGAACTGCTTTCAAAACATCATTGGGTTTGTCTCCTTATAGATTAGTTTATGAAAAACCTTGTCACTTGCCTGTGAAAATTGGGCATAAAGCTTATGGGGCCATTAAACATTTAACATAAATTTGGATGATGCTTACAAGTTATGTAAACTCCAACTGAGTGAACTTGAAGAAATCAGGAATAAGGCTTGTGAAAATTCTAAAATCAACAAAGAAAAAATGAAGGTTTTTCATGACAAAATCATTTTTAGAAAATCTTTTGAACCTTCACAAAAAGTTCTTTTGTATGATTCGAGATTGCATTTGTTTTTTGGTAAACTTCGATCTCGTTGGACTGGACCTTTCAATGTTAAAAATGTTTTCTCTCATGGAGCTGTTGAAATTGAGAAACAAAAGAATGCTAATGTTTTTAAAGTTAATGTTTTTGAAGTTAATGGACGACAATTAAAATTATTCTTTGAAAATTTTGATCAAAATGAAGCGTCCATTACTTTAGTCGCTCATTTTTAAGGATTGATTTTTCCCGGTCAGGTCGCAGATACAGTACTTCGTGACTTTTGAAGTCAGTTTTTCAGTTCCCTAAAAGCTATTTCTCATCTTGCATTTATTTTTTTCTTTTCTCTCATTTTCTTCACATGAATACCTTTCTCTCGAATTTGCACACACGTTTTTCCTCTTTTCCTCAAAATGATTTGTTTAAAATTTACAAAGCTTGAGTAGTAAGACTAAGGATGTTGATGCGCAAGGGTGTTCCTACTGATTTAAGATGGTTAATTGAAGAGAAGGTCCAATTTCCTTGTGAATTTTCAGATGATTTTGTCTCTCATATGCCAGGTTTAGGAAAAAGCTCTTATGCCAAAAAGCGAAGAGTGAAAATGTTACAAGTTTGTTTCAAGTGTGCAAGATGGACTTGTAACCAGTGTTGCCACTCCTTGAAATTTTTGTCTAACGATTGAGAGGATAAGGTACAATTCATTAAGAATGGACTGAGTAGGAAGTCTTTGGATAATATCCAATTGACTCTTGAAACGCATTCTTGTGAAATTATGTAGTGTGAAATTTTGAAATTATGGACACAATTTTGAGAACAACATGCATATTACAGTCTCAGGAATCTGACTCAAAATGACCCTATTTGCCAGTTTATAAGAAAATTGGATGGAAAGCATATCCCCAACTTATAAAAGGTGTTTAAGCCATTTCTAGATGTAAAACTAGAGGAAGATGTGAGCCACAGTTACAACTACTTATACATATGAATGTGTGCTATCATTTTTGAATTTTTATGTCTTGTAGCTGTCATTTTTTAATTTATATCCCTATCTTTCGATTGACTTATGCATTTATGTTATCTTATTTCTATCATTTTTTTTTGAATTTCTATGCTCTATTGTCAAACTTTTTCAACAAATAGCTGAGCTACCTATATAGATGTTATAATTAGAATACTTTTTTGTACTCCATAATTATAACATCTCTTGTTCTTCACTTCACACGTATAGCTAGAGAGCTGCATAGGCATGGAGGGAACCTCAAAGCATCGAATCCAGAAGATATGTGTATTTTGTGGATCTCGACCTAGAAAAAGTGAAGGACTTATAGAAGTAGCAAATTATCTTGGTAGACTATTAGTTGAAAGAAAGATTCATATGGTTTATGGGGGAGGTAGCCTCGGGTTAATGGGTTGTGTGTCAACATCTGTATTTTTAGGAGGCAGTAAAGTTTTAGGTGTTATTCTTAGAGCTTTGGCTGTAGAAAGCATCATTGAAAAAACAGTTAGGTAGGAGTTACAGTTCTCCTCTATGCATGAACGCATGACATATATGTTTATCAATTCGGATGCCTTTATTGCTTTACCAGGTGGCTTTGGTACTTTCAAAGGAATTTTTCAAATTGCCTCTTAGGCTCAACCAAATCTCCATAAAAAACCCATAGGTTTGTTGAATGTTAAAAATTTCTTTGATCATTTGATAAGTTTTGTTGATGAAGCTGTAGAATAGAATTTTATTCCACATTTGACGTGACAGATCCTTGTTTCTGTCACTACTATTAATGAATTACTTGACAAATTACAAGTAGTTCAGTATGAACCTGACCTAGCAATAACTCAAATTAATTGGTCACGGGGACAAAACAAAAAGTGCAAATTGGACCTAACACTCTGTTTGTAATTTTTCTTATCTTTTATTTTATTTGTAACATTTTATTTTACATGTCTTCCAGGTCGTCTCTTTTGAATAACTGAAGATTCAGGTAATGTCTCATATACTTTATCTCTCTACATTTAAACATTGAGCATAATATTTTATTTGGTTGGGGGGAAGGATAGTAGACATAAGTGTGTCTTATATCCTTTTCTTGCCAAAAAAAAGGCGAGTGAGTAATTAGATTCAGACTGCAGTGTAATGAGTTCAATTCCTCTTGAGACGCATTCTGGGTCAGGAATGGCAGAGTAAAGAGGGCCATTTTGAACTCTTCAAACCCGTTCTAACTAATTTGTCATTTTGTTTTAAATTTGCACTTTTGAAGACTCATTTTAGCTAACTTCATATTATTTAGTTTTGATTTTTGAATTTTACAATAAGGATTGCCTTATTCACTTCACTTTAAATTATTCAAATCTATGAACTTTTACAACTTTATCATTTAATAAACCGTTTGCTCATGTACTTATTAAGCAAGTATTCATGAACTTTTCTTCACACATGCACATACCTAGATGCAGGATTTTGGGTTGCAGAATGAAATATTGCAATATTTGGGTTCTTTTGTTTTGTTTAGGATAAAAACAAAAGGAAGGGGAAAGTAAAAAAAAAAAAGCAAGAAAAAAAAAAGAAAGGAAAAAGGGGATAAACAAATAAGCAATTGTGGATAAGTTTGGTCTTGTAGCCTCCTTAATTCAAGCAATTAAGCCCAAGGGGTGCCTCAACATTTAATACCCTAAGACTAACTGGTTTGGGAGCTATTGGCCTAAAGCTCATTACATTGATTAAGGAGAGAGCTTAAAGGGATTGAACATTGTACTATTAATAAGAGCTTAATTCATCATATGAACTAATAGTGTCATTAAATTCCTCAATTTAAGTATATTTGAAGCCTTTGCATCTTTTGAATTAGCTTCATCTTAATTTTAGTTTTTGTTGCAGGTTTGATAAAATGGGCATAATTTTCTATTTATAGATCAGAATGGTACAAATCTTAATTTGTTAGAAATCTGATTAAATCATCTACAAGATTGTATTTCACAAGCATCATGAAATTTGGGCTTTTAGTAAGCCAAAAATGAGCTTGAAGTGAACCCATCTACCGTTTCAGCCCAACCTAACCATGCCTTTGTATTTTGACCATATCTCTTGGTATACTTATCCAAATCGTATGAATCAAGATGTTCTAGAAAGTTGAGGGAATTATCTACAACTTTCATGAGACATGTGGTCAAAATTCTAAATAATTTGATACCGAAATTGATGGTCAAAGTTGGTTCACATGATGATCTAAATTGTCAACAAGATATTTTACAATTGTCCCTTTGTAATTTGACAAGTTTGCCCCGGAATGTATCTATAAATAGAGGTGCATTGTGACCCATTAGGGCATCTTAGCTTTGGCTGGAATCTCTTATTATTGTGTTTTCGCTTTTGTGTTTTGTTCTCTTAATGTTATTAATAAATCTTCTTTTTCTTACAATTTATTTTCTTTCTCTCATAATGTCTTGCTAAATTCTTTTGTTGCTCAGTTGAAAGGTGAAAGCCTTGATATGAGAATGAGGATTTTATAACCCTTTGATATGTGCTTAATAATCATAATCATGTGTTGTTTATTTTATATGTTTTATATTTATTTTCTTAATCAATCTTGACACCACTCGTAAAATAGAGGTCTTCATCCAATGTGGACAATCTTTGGCACATCAAATGCTTGGATCCTTTCTAGATGTCATGTAGTTTTTCCTTACCAACACAAGTCTAGTTAGAAACCTTGATTTGTTGTAGACATATGGTGATTGACACATTAGATGCTTGAATCCCTTTACAAGAAGTGGTATAAATATTAGTAATGAAACAAATATAATTCAATAACTAAAATGGGCTTAAATGGCATACCTTCCAATTAGAACCTGTTGACCCAGGTATGGCAACCCAAGAGGGGGGGGGGGGGGGGGGGGGGTGGGTTTTTATTTATCAAAACGGATTTGTAAAACTTTTATTTGAAGATCAAAATTATTTAACTCTTTCTTTGAGAATAAAGGTGAAGAAGATGAAAATAAAATGCAATCAAGAGAATAGCAATAAAGAACAATCACAAGTGCAAGTAAATGTAAAGAGGATAGGGATAGAGAGAGTGCAAACTCAATTTACGTGGTTCGGCAAACCTTGCCTACGTCCACGGGCTCCTAGCTCCACAAGCTAGGCTTTCCACTAAGTTGTAGAAATCTTTACAACTTGCTTGATGAACAACCTCACCAAGACTTTTTCTTCCAACTCTTGATAACACCACACCAAGAGTTCTTCTTGATGAACAACCTCACCAAGGCAACTTCCTCAACTCTTGATAACACCACACCAAGAGTTCTTCTTGATGAACAACCTCACCCAAGGCAACTTCCTTCAACTCTTGATAACACCACACCAAGAGTTCTTCTTGATGAACAACCTCACCAAGAAAACTTCCTTCAACTCTTGATAACACACAACAAGAGTTCTCTCAAGGATAACTATTATCCTTTACAAGAATATCTCACTCTCACCACAATACAAGAACAAGGATAATTTTTATAACAAAAGTACAACTCTCTTCAAAGAGTAGATAAAGAATATAAAAGCTCTCTAGACTTGATATTTCTCTTGTTTTTTACTTGATAGATGCTTCTCTTGCTCTTCTCTTTTTCTTGCTGAATGCATGGGAGAAGGGCTCCTTTTATAGGCAAATGAGATGAACTTAATCAAGTGAAGACACCAACTCCAAATTTTCTGCCCACCATAAAAACTGTAATTTTGTCTGCCATTTTTGTCAATGTTTCGTTTGAAATTTGAAAATCTGTAAAACATAAAAGATCTGCACATTTGAATAAGCTTTCCAACGCATCAAGAATCAAGTCATTTGGATAACTGTAGCTCAAGATATGGCCAAAACACCATTCAGTGCTCATGTGACTTGATTTTTCTTTCTTGTGTCAGTCCACCAAATTGAATGATAATTCTGTCAACCTTTCGTTTGAAATTTGAATTTCTTCAAAACATAAAAGATCTGAATATTTGAATAATATTTTCAAAACATTAAGAATCAAAGCATTTGGATATCTCTATCTTAAGATATGGCCAAAACACCATTCGGTGCTAATGTGAGTTGATTTTTCTTCTCTGTGTCAGTCCACCGAATTGCATGTCAATTATGTCGGCCTTTCATTTGAAATTTGAATTTCGTCAAAACATATGAAATGTGCTTCATTAAGTCATCTTTCCAATGCCATAAGAATCAAGTCATTTTGATTTTTCTAGCTCAAGATATGTCCAAAGGAGTATTCAGTGCTCATGTCAGCTGCTTTCATTTGTCTTTCAACTTGCATGATGATTTGGACAACCTTGCACTTGAAATTTGAATTTCATTAAAACATATGAAATGTTTTAAATTGAGCAAGCTTTCCAAAGGCTCAAGAATCACGTCATTTGGATATTTGTAGAGATATATATGACCAATTGATTGAACATTGATCATGTGTCACATTCCTTGAGTCAATCCTTGTTCTTAAACTTTGGTGCCTTTAACATGTAGTCTTCTCCTTAGCTTCAACACTTCATTTTAATAAGCCTCTTCTGATTTTAAAATTATTTCAATGATCTTACTCTTGCACATAAATAAACATGTTAGTAAATCTCAATTAATCAATGTGTATTGTTATCATCTAAATTATCATGTAGCCTTAGGGCTAACAATCTCCCCCTTTTTGATGATGACAAACCATTGATTGCTTTAAAATATAATCTAAAATCAAGAATGAAAATAAAATCAACAATAAGCAAAGAGAATGGCACTTGTTATGAATATAAGCAATCCAACTATTTCTCCCCCTTTTGTTATCATCAAAAAGATGTAATCAAATTAACTACTCCCCTTAAATATATTCTTCCCCTTAACATATGCTACCATTCAAAGATTATCATATTAAAGCAAAATTAAGACATATCCAACATGTCTAATTCTCTTCTAATTATGCAAAATCTATCTTGACTAAGGGGTTTAGTAAATATATCGGCTAATTGTTTATCGGTGGGAACAAATTATAACGAAATATTACCTTTTTGCACATGATCTCTAATAAAATGATGTCTAATCTCTATATGCTTAGTCCTAGAGTGTTGTATGGGATTTTTTGAAATGTTGATGGCACTTGTATTGTCACATTTGATGGGAATATGATCAAATACCACACCATAATCTTTTAAAATTTGTTTCATCCAAAGAGATTGTGCACAACAACTTCCTACTGCAATATACTCGGCTTCCGCGGTTGATAAGGCAACAGAATTTTGTTTTCTACTAAACCATGAGACTAATGCATGTCCTAGAAAATGGCAAGAGCCACTAGTGCTCTTTCTATCAAGAAGACTTCAAGCAAAGTCCGCATCGGAATAACTAATTAGATCAAAATTATCACACTTAGGATACCAAAGACCTAGATTTATGGTTCCAAGAAGATATCTAAATATCCTTTTGATAGCCTTAAGGTGAGATTCTTTTGGACAAGATTGAAATCTAGCACACATACACACACTAAAAATAATATCAGGTCTACTAGAGTTAAATACAAAAGAGAGCCAATCATACCTCGATATTTTGTTACCTCAACATCTTTTCTTTTCTCATCTTTGTCAAGCTTGGTTAATGTACCCATAGGTGTGTTATATGTCCTTGAAATATCCATGCCAAACTTCTTGAGAAGATCTCTTGTGTATTTAGCTTGATTAATGAAGATCCCATCTATTGATTGCTTGATTTGAAGTCCAAGGAAGAAATTTAATTCTCCCATTAAGCTCATTTCAAATTCTTTTTGCATGCACTTGGAAAATTCTTGTAGAGACATTAGTAGCACCAAATATAATATCATCAACATAGATTTGAACAATTAATAAATCATCATTTTTTGTTTTAACAAAAAGAGTAGTATCAACTTTTTCATTTCGAAACCATTATCAATGAGAAATTTGCTCAATCTATCATACCATGCTCTTGGTGCTTGTTTCAAGCCATAAAGTGCCTTTTGAGTTTGAAAACATGGTTTGAAAAATCATGATTTTGAAAACCAAGAGGTTGCTCTACATATACTTCCTCCATAATGTAACCATTTAAAAATGCACTTTTGACATCCATTTGATATAATGTAAAATTTTTATAACATGCAAATGCACACAACATTCTAATTGATTCTAATCTAGCAACCGGTGCAAAGGTTTCCTCATAATCAATACCTTCTTCTTGATTGTATCCTTGAGCAACAAGTCTAGATTTGTTTCTAATAATGGTGCCATTTTCATCTACTTTATTTCTAAAAATCCATTTAGGCCTATAATAGAATGATTTTTAGGTCTAGGGACTAATTCCAAACTTGATTTCTCTCAAATTGATTCAATTCTTCTTGCATAGCTAAAATCCAACTTTCGTCATTTTCGGCTTCTTTAAAAGATTTTGGTTCAAATTGAGAGACAAAAGAAAAATGATTACAAAAGTTCTTAAAAGAAGATTTAGTTTTCATACCTTGTGATGGTTCACCAATAATGAGATCTTTAGGGTGAGCTTTTGAATACCTCCATTCCTTTGGTAATTCTTGGAAGAAGGGTGAGCTTTTACGTACCTTCATTTCTTTGATAATTCTTGGAAAGAATCATTTACTTCCTCACGCTTTTCTTGTCGAAGTTGTAATTTATCTTGGCTCTTTTCATCAAGCCTTGATTCCTTGATTTGCCTTTCTACCTCAACAATATTATCATCTAAATCTTTGAAGAAATATCATTAGTTTCATCAAATTCAACATGCATAGATTCTTCAATAGTAAGAGTCTTTTTGTTAAAAACTCTATTTGCTTTAAAATTTGAAAAGCTTGTATGGCATCATTTTTAGTTTTCAAGAATAACACCCAAGTGAATATTGAATAATCATCCACAATAACAAAAATATAATACTTTCCATCAAGGTTTTGAGTTCTTGATGGTCCAAATAAATCCAAATGAAGTAATTGTAGAGGTTTATTTGTTGAAATAAATTTCTTTTGTTTAAAAGAAGTTTCTGCCCTACATTGTTTTTCTCAAATTGACGCTCGATAGCATCACAAATCATTAGTCTTTTCAACTTTATTTATTTTGGAAGATCATATTGCAAACTAAATCATTTTTAGAAATTTTTAAAATTTGTGTCATGCTCGCGACTCTAACTTCTATGCACCATAAGCAAGCTCAATGATTAACAATGAAACAATTTTTCATCATTGAGCATTAACATCTTAATATCGAATTGTTATAAATATTACACATTATTAGCAAACAAATAATGGCTATGTACTAACTCCAAGCACACATCTTGGTTATGTAGCCTCAAAGGTATATCATAAATATCCCTTATCACACAATTGACTAATGCTAATCAAATCATGTTTTAAACCATAAACAAGCAAAACATCTTTAATAATAGTGAAGAAGGGTTACCAATATCACCATGTCCGATTACCCTTCCTTTGGCATTATCACCGAAGGTCACATATCCTCCTTTCTTCATGATTAATTTTGAGAACTTGGAGGCATCTCCGGTCATATGCCTTGAGCATCCACTATCTAAGTACCACTTGTGTTTGCCACTTTGTCTCTATAATCAACATTCAAGGAGTAACTTTTTGGTACCCAAAAGTTCTTGGGTCCTTGTGGGTTAGTTATGGTACTTTTTGGAATCCATATTTGTTTCAAATTAGGATTTCTCTTAATATAGCAAGAATGCACTTTGTGTCCTTTTCTTCCACAATAAGTACATGAATGATTAGATTATTCCTAGAAGATGCATGTGCAAAATAATTTTTAAAATACTTTTGATTTTTATGAGTTTTATATCCTAAACCTCTTTTATCAAAAACACACCTTTGGTTTTGTAACATAGAATTCAAATTTTTTGTGCTTTTTGTAAAACTATCAAAATATTTCTTAAGTCATTATTTTTCTTTTTCAAAATAGCATTTTGTTTCTCCAATTTATCAAAATCCTTTTGTTTTAAAATGTCATTTTCAGTTTTTAATAAATGTATTTGACTTCCAAACTTTCAAAATCTTTTTGCTTTAAAATTTCATTTTCATTTTCTAAAGCTTCATTTATTTCTACCACCTCTTCTAATTGAGATAACATGATTTTTGACTTCTTTTTGAAAGCATTGATTTTTGAATTTTGTTTATCAACTTTCACATGTAAATTTTGGAATGCTTCAAGTAATTCATCATATGAAAGCTTAGGATCATGGTTTAGAATAATTATCTCATTTTCTTTTAAAGCCATGAAGCACATGTTTGCCATTTTGCAATCTTCTTCTTCATTCTTCTTCAAGGTGATTTCATGAGTCATGAGAGAACCCATAAGTTCTTCTAATGGTAGTTTGGTGAGGTCATTTGCTTTTTGAATTGCCGTCACCTTTGGCTCCCAAGTTTTTGGTAGACACCTAAGAATCTTTCTCACCATTTCAACATTAGAATAAGATTTACCGAGAGATTTCAAACTATTAATAATTTTCGTAAATCTAGTAAACATTTCAGAAATTGATTCATCCGATTTCATCTTAAAAAGCTCATAACTATGAACTAGCATACTAATTTTGGATTCTTTAATTGACTAGTTCCTTCAGGAGTTACTTCAAGTGTGTGCCATATTTCTTGTGCCGTAGAACAAGTAGATATTCTATTAAACTCATTCCTATCTAGAGCACAATATAACACATTCATAGTTTTAGCATTCAAACTCAATTTCTTTTTATCATCTTCACTAAACTCTTTAGGTTCTTTAAGCATGCATTCCCTATTTTCAATTTTGTTAGGAACAAAAGGTCCTTCCAAAAAAATAGACCACAAATCATAATCAAAAGATTTCAAGAAAATACTCATTCTAGTTTTCCAATAAGAGTAATCACTTCATTAAAAAATGGAGGTCTAGAGATAGAAAGGTCCCTCAATATATGAAGTTGAATTAAAAGTAGCCATAGCTCAAAATCGGTTAAGATTTAAAAAAAATGAGCAACCTTGCTTGATACCACTTGTTGACCCAGGTATGGCAACCCAAGAGGGGGGGTGAATTGGGTTTTTATTTATCAAAACGGATTTAGAAAACTTTTCTTGAAAGATCAAAATTAGTTCACTCTTTCTTTGAAAATAAAGGTGAAGAAGATGAAATAGAAGTTACTAAAGATGCAATCAAGAGAATAGCATTACTAAATAATCTCAAGTGCAAGTAAATGTAAAGAGTATAGGGATAGAGAGAGTGCAAACTCAATTTACGTGGTTCGGCAAACCTTGCCTACATCCACGGGCTCCTAGCTCCTCCACAAGATAGGCTTTCCACTAAGTTGTAGAATACTTTACAACTTGCTTGATGAACAAATTCACCAAGACTTTTTTCCTTCAACTCTTGATAACACCACACCAAGAGTTCTTCTTAATGAACAACCTCACCAAGGAAAGAGTTCTCTCAAGAATATCTTTTATCCTTTACAAGAAGATCTCACTCTCACACAATATAAGAACAAAGAAAAGTTTTTACAACATAAGTACACCTCTCTTCAAAGAGTAGATAAAGAATATAAAAGCTCTATAAACTTGATATTTCTCTTGGCTTTTTTTGCTTTATAAAATGCTTCTCTTGCACTTGTTGAATGCATGGGAGAATGGCTCCTTTTATAGGCAAATGAGATGAACGTAATCAAGTGAAGACACCAT